>NESQ01000433.1:0-70800 GCA_003070745.1 Tuber borchii
CGCCCACTTCTTCCCGCCTCGGCCAGAACCCCCACCCAGGGGGAGGCTCTCGCCCATGCCCGACGCACCCCCCCTCACTCGGGATGAAATCTCCTCGGCTCTAGCCAAGTCCTCTCCCTCCTCCGCCCCAGGCCCGGACGATATACCCTACTCCGTCTGGAAACACATCCACAAGCACTACCCTGACATCCTCCTAGATCTCCTGAACCCCCTTCTGACGTATGGTTACCACCCTCCCTCGCTGAAAGTCGCCAATGGCGTCGTCTTGGACAAACCAGGCAAAGCCTCCTACGACTCTCCAGCATCCTTCCGCATCATAGTCCTACTAAAAACCATCTCCAAGATCCTGGAAAGAATCATGGCGGCCCGACTCTTTTCGTTGGCCACGTCATCTGGCCTGCTTCACCCCAACCAATGTGGATCCGTGCCAGGCGTAGGCACTTTCGACGCCTGCACCACCTTGGTCCACGCAGTCAAAACCCTTCAACGCACCCACCGCAAGGTATCCTCCCTCTTCCTTGACATCAAAGCCGGCTTCGATAACGTCGACGCCCTCACCCTCCGCAAGCGTCTCTTGGACAAAAACACCCCCAGGTACATGGTCGACTGGGTCTGCTCCTTCCTGTCGGAACGGAGATGCACACTAGTTTACCAAGGCTCCCCCAAGACCCCATCCCCAGTCACGGTCGGAACCCCTCAAGGCTCCCCAATTTCTCCTCTATTGTTCCTCATCTATGTGGCACCCCTCCATGCCGATATTAAGAGAGGCCTTATGCTTTCCTACGTCGACGACTTTTCGCTCACAGTCTCCTCCCCCTCCTACCGGTCCAATGTGCGCCGGCTACAAAGCCTTTTCTCAGCCCTATCCCAATGCGCCGCGGCTTTCGGTGTGTCCTTTTCCATCCCAAAAACAGAACTCATCCATTGGCGTACCCCAAGCCAAAGAAACTCCCTCAAATCCAACCACCCCCTCACCCTTAATGACCAGATCTTCCGCCCATCCGAGGAGGTGAGGTGGCTCGGTTACTGGTTCTCCCCCGCCCTCACCACCACCAACCACTTTGAGAGGCGCCTGGTTTGGCCAACGCTGTCTTTTCCTTCCTAAAGAGGGTCGCCTCCCCGGGAGCGGGAGTCCGACCTTTCCTCTCGCACCGACTCGCCATAGGACTCATCCTCCCAATCCTGACATACAGCGCTGACCTTTTCGTCCCAAACGCCCGCTCCACCACCCGCATGAGCTCCTTCTGGCACAGGGTCCAAAGATGGACCACCAACTGCTTTTTCGCCACCCCCATCCCGATAGTGTCCAGGGAGGCGTGCCTCCCCCCCATAGGTCCTTACTGCAGGCAGAAGAGACGCATCGCGGCTCTCAGACTCTGCTGCTCACCCCCTACGCTCAACCCAGCGGCAGCCCGCCTCCCGCCCACCTTTCCCTGCCTGTCTAGTTTCAGGGCCCCCGACACCTGCCGACCAATGACTGTCGGCCTTTCATCCGTCTACCTCCCCCTCAGCTGGAAAACCCCGGTCCCCTCCCCCCCCATGAGGAGACATCTCCCCATCGACGAACTCGCACATCTAGCCTTCACCCTTGGTCACGGCTTCCCTCGTTTCCCCCAGATCGGGGGAGCCACCCTCCCCCAGACAGAAGACATCCCGCCCCCGACCCTCATGGCACGGGCCTACGCCACGCTCAAGGAGAGGTCTCAGAAACTCCTACTCCAGGACTGGGAAGAATCCCTCCCAGCCCCCCCCTACTACGCGTATTCCGCATCCACGACCCCCCATCCGTTCATGGGGCTCGACAAATTCGCCGCCAGCCGCATACACCAAATGCCCGCCGGCAAAAGCTACTTGCTGGCCCACCCCACCTGGCGCGACGACCCAGACCGCCCGCCCACCTGCCCCCGGTGTCAAGAAGCCCCAGAGACCTTCGAACACGCCGTCCTACGCTGCCCGGCCATAGCTAAAGCCAGACACTGCCACCTAAGTGCGGTCGATAGCCTCTCGCCCGAGAGCCCAATTTGGAACCACCCTCCCTCGCTCTCAGCCCTCCGGAGCTTCATCCTAGACACCCGCACTGGGTTTCCCCCCGGTGACCCCCCCCTTGAAAATTAACCGCTCCCACACCCCCCGCACAGCATATGCCTCCCCCATCGCCCCCCCACCCTACGACCCGCATGTTGCGTTTGTAAAGTTTCCTTTGTAGAGCTTACAAAATGCAAAGTATGTTGGATTTTTCCTATATTTTTATATTTTTGACAGACGAGGCCGACGGTTTATGGCTTCACTACTTAGTACTACCAGGGCGTGGGAAATGGTTTCTTTTGTTATATGTTTTGTGCTTTATAGGTTTTGTTTTTTCCATAGCTACCGCTACATGAAGCTTTTTTGTACCTTAAAACAATGAACGCATGATATAAAAAAAAAAAAAAAAAAAAAAAAAAAAAAAAGGCCTCTTGGTTTAGAGTTCTTCACACAATCATCTAAGTTATTTTCTTACAATATACTCTATCATTACTATACTACCAGGCCGAGGACATAGTGTCTCTCACGAGCTTAGCGATATCTCGTACAAAACAGGAGTCTGTATACTCAGCTGTATTCATTCGTACGAATAAGAAGATAGTGCGATCACTATCAAAGAAAGGGTTACCTGCTGCAAGTATCGTCCGGAGGAAAGAGGATTGTAACATATAACAAAGGAATAATACACTATTGCATTGTTATGTGAAAGTACTAAACGCTATTACTCACAAGTGTGAGACATGTAAAATCTCCCTTGCTTAGTCACCGTTTGTGACACTCCTCAGGAACTCCTCCCAAGAGACTGCTCACCATAACACCATATATGTTGCGGCCGTCCTTCGGACCGGCTGGTATTCGTAGGATATATGAGAGGATAACCTAGTCAACATTATACAAGTTATTCAGACCAAATCGGTCGATGTCGCATAAAGCTATAAGCCCTCAAAGTCAAAGTATGAGGGAAACAAGAGAGTGGACGTGCAAGCCAAATCACTACTATAAATTAGGGAATCTAAATGCACATAGTAGACACCAATGGTCCCACCCAAAACCAGTCAGTAAAGTACAGATATTGCACGTTAATAGCCATTGGGGCGATTACGAGTAACAATCATACCAAAGCCTTATGCAAACGCAGTCAGAAGACTTGTAGCATTGAATGGCCTGACGACCTTCGGAGTTGGCCACTTCTTAGATCTTTTTCTCAAGAATATTATTACCCTAGCTGGTTGGGGTGTGTGTACTCTGCACTCACCTATTACTAATGGTCCTGACACAACCTCTCAGTAATATCATAGTGTATATCTTCATAATGTAAAGGCAAGGATCAGATAGTTATCAGGGTCAAAAGGTGTTCGCACTTTCTGGTAGAAGGAAATCAGTTAGCAGAAAACTTAGTTAGCATGGTTAGTACATGTAGCTCGCGAACACTCAGACGCAGAATATAAATATTGAAGTACCTCCCTAGCTTTACAATCATCATTAAGTACCAGAGAAGAGATCTTATCAATATAAAAAGTTATTATCTTAGAAGCATATTATTATTCTACTAAACTTTTTATCATTCAATTACCTTACGAATAATCTTTGTATTATACTAATGAGCCTTCCTAGACAAATCTTCATTTTGTAGAACACAGGCTTAGTCCGATAAGAAAACATCATATCTGCTACCACTAACACATTATCAGTCATCTATATCGTAAAATAACAGTCAGTTTACTTGACTAAGAGAGAAGAATATAAGATTTGTCAAATAATATCTATCTCATCTACTAGATACCTACTACTAGTATCACTCAGGCTAAGTAGATTGTAATATCTATGAATACTCTCCACTTTACCATCAACTAATATTATAATATATCTTGAAGTATTGTGTAGCTGATTTTGCTACCTATAGAGGTGTTTGGATTCTATTTATTCTATGATTATTTTTTTAGGACTTTAAAGATGAATTTTGTCATATAAATCTTTGCTGTTTAACTCCAAATTTTATTAGGCCACTCCTGGATATTGATTGATAAAATATACCAATATCTTTTTGATTATAAAACTTTTAAAAATTAGATACTCTCAGTGCACTAAGAAGATACAAAATATATAAAAAGTACTTTGATCTCTTTACTAATGCATTCACTGTTGACAGCATAATTGACATCTTTCAATTCTTGATCAAACTACAAAAGAATTGTCAATCATATTATCTAAAAGAGATATTTTTATATTCACTCTCTTCCATTGACAACTTTTTACCCATTTTGTATTTCCCTATACCCTACTAGTGATACCATAATATACAATGCAATGCCAGGTTCAACTATCATATTTTATCCAAAAGATCTAATTCAGTTACAAGAATAGAATAAACAAACTGAGTCTCCCTTTTCCCTACTTTAAATTTTGTTTAGTACTATACTGTAAATCTACTATACCTTCTTATTCTCTAATTCCCTATTCTAAAAGCTGAAAAAATATGTATATAGTATTAATGCATAACATCATTTACAACTATATAGCTCTTGGACAAGATATAGCTCAGTATAGCATTAGGCATCTTGAAACCCTATGAATCCAGTACGGTAACTTAGCACGGAAACTCTCAAAATATACCACTACATTTTTCTACTCCTGCCCAGGGTGCCACAAGGTTGGTACACTTCATTTTTTGAGGTACTTATTGTATTAGCACTCGCTATCTTGAATTTAGCCCTAGGGATGGCTGACCATAACAGTACATACATTGCAGCACTCCTTCTGACCAGATGTTATTCGCAGAATATATGCAAAGATAACCTAGCAAAAATTATAAAAGTCATTTAGACCAAAATGGTCCAAATCGTATAAGGTTATAGGCCCTCAAAGTAAAATGAGTGAGCCAAACCAAAGAGTGGATGGGCAATTGAAATCACTTCTATGAGTTAGGGAATCCAAATACACTTAGTGGAAACCGATGATCCTACTCAGAACTAGTCAGTCAGGTGGAGGTATTGCATATTAATAGCTATTTGGGCAATTACTGGCAAGAGTCATACTGAAGCCTGATGTATACATAGTTTGAGAACTCGTAATATTGAATAGCCTGACAGTCTCAGGAGCTGGCTACTTCTCACATAGTTAGGGGAAGAATATTATTCCACTAGTTGGTTGGACTGTGTGTACTCTGCACTTACCTATTACAGATGGTACTAATATATCTTCTCAGTAATATAATAGTATATATCTTCAAAATGTTATATGAAGGGCCAGATAGTTGTTAGAGTCAGAAGGTGTTTACACTTCCTTCTTGGAATAAAAATAATTAGTAGCTGCTAAGGTAGAATAGTTAGCACATATAGCCCACGAATACTCAGATATGGAATCTAAAGGTTGAAGTATTTCTCTAGCTTCATAAAAACATCATCAAGCAAATAACAAATGATCTTTTCAATCATACTAGAAGTATATTATTATCACACCTTACTTTTGATCAATCAATTACCTTATGAATAATCTTGGAATTCTTATTACAAGTCTTCCTATATACTCTCCATTTAGAAAACAGAGGTTTAGTTTGATAATTGACATGATATAGTCTGCCCCTAACATATAGCCTCAACTGCAAAACTAAACTCACATATAGCTATCATTATTTATAGTAGTGACATCATAGTGAAAATTTGCAACTAAGTACTTTTAAATATGGAGAATCTGAATATCTAGTTTTCAATCTTTGAATACAATTTCTTTTCTTAGTCTAGTAGTTTTCAGAATTTTTGTTTTTAAGCAAGAGTTAAAAGTCTACCCTTTTAGTATATTGTGTAAAAATTGAAATATATATAAGAAGACTTCTATAGTCCAATAGATTATTTATTTAGGTTTTATATTCTTAGCATAATATGGTTTTAATGTAATTTATTAGCTTATTAGCCTATTAGAATACTGAATGTATAGAAGAAAATTTACATATAAAATAGGCTATTTTTACTATAAGGTATTTGTTCCAGGAGTGAAGATATGAATTTGGTAATTTGCAGTCTACTTCTCCAATACCACTTAACTAATCATGCTAAGTCAAACAAGAATAAAAATATATTTAATACTTAGTATAGAAGATCCAGAAATTAACACTAAAATTTCGTATATTTAAAGTGACTATTTCAAATATCTATACTCAAACCCCCAAACAGCCTAATTACTCATTCAACTAGAGTCCACTATATAAGTAGAGAAGTAAATACTGCTTTTAGACTATTCCTGCCACCTCTATAGCCAACTTTTTTGTTGCCTGTAACTAGTATTTGTTCTTAAATTTCTCTACTATATCTCAAGGATAATATTTGTAAGACAAGACTAACTTACTTGAAACTTTATATAAAATATTAGATAAAGTAAGAGAAGCCTAAATCAAATTATTGGAATATTACATAGTGCCTATAAGTTGATATCATCAAATCAAGTTTAAAACCTATTAATTATACTCTATTTTTTTATATAATCTTAATGTCCTCTATAATAGACATTAATAAATACCAAAACTGTTAATACATTATATATAAGACTTATAAGATCCTATTATTTGCTTGAACTATCATATTTGTATGGCTTTACTCTTTTGCTAATCCATTCTTCCAACCTGAAGGATATTTAAACAAATTTTGAATAACATAAGAATACAAGTTCAATAAATTTTATTATTTAATAAGAACTCTATATTCTGATTTTCCATATTTAAGCAAAGCTTGTTACCAATTTTCAATATGATATCATTCCTATTTTTATTAATAGCATTGTATGTAGACAAAAGAAACTGAAGAGCATTGGCGAGAGTGGCAACCATCACTTCTGGACACTATCACTCAACCAATCCCCCTATAAAAATCATTTCTACCCAACTCATATCTCATATTATCTTCTCTCTTTTTATTCTAAGAAATAATGGTTCCTATTCTTTGCAGCCAACCCAAAAAACCTATTACCTCTAAGCATCTGAGTTAATCGACAGAAGGGAGACTGTGTAGCTTGCATCAAAAATGCATGCTCTTAACAGACATTTCCCCCCAATTCGACATCCCTCTTACTACTATTTATGATACAGTTAAAAAGAGAGATGAAGAGGGGGAGGAGAAAGAGGGTAGTAGAAGACCTTCCAAGACTTCTAAAACTTAGGATGAGGCTATAGTTGAGGAAGCTCTCAAAAATCGCTATAACAGCTATCAAGACATTGCCAAGATAATTGCACCAAATGTCTCTGAGAAGACTATAAAGCGCAGACTCAATGAAGAAAATCTTAATAGATAAATGGCCCAAGAGAGGGTACATTTTGATGAGGGTCTGCTTAGAAGAGATTGAAATAGGCATTTGCTCATAGGTATTTGACAAAAAATATGTGGAGAAGAAAGGCAATATGGGGAGATGAGGTAACTATTGAGAGAGTAGGAGACAGAAGGAGAAACTGAATATTCAAATATCCTAAAGAGAAGTAGAATAAGAACTGTATTGAGGAAACTCCTAGGAGAGGAGAAAAAGGTTGGTCAAATGATAACTGGATTTTTTTATGTCCAAATGTATTGTCGTTTTCTTCCTGTATTTCCTGATCCTTCTTCTGCTGGTAATGGAGTTACAGCAAAGTGTTACAATCCTCTTTCCTCCGGACAATACTTGCAGCAGGTAACCCTTTCTTTGCTAGTGATCGCACTATCTTCTTATTCGTACGAATGAATACAGCTGAGTGTACAGACTCCTGTTTTGTACGAGATATCGCTAAGCTCGTGAGAGACACTATGTCCTCGGCCCGGTAGTATAGTAACGATAGAGTATATTGTAAGAAAATAACTTAGATGATTGCGTGAAGAACTCTATACCAAGAGGCCTTTTTTTTTTTTTTTTTTTTTTTATCATATTTTAAATTTTGTTTAAGGTACAAAAATAACACGAATCCACAAGGGATATGGCCGCAACAAACCTCCACTACAGTCCAGCCCTTTGTCGAGGCGGTGGAAACCGTGGGGCAAAACCCCTGGTCTAAAACCCGCACCAAGCGCCCGGGCGCTGAATACAGCAACAAAGTATAATACATGAAAACCACAAAAGCCTAAAACATCTACCGAAAAACCCAAGAAACAACCCGACAGTGAGCAAAACCAAAAATACCAAAACCCGTAGGAAATCAAACCGCGAGAAAGCCCATCCGTCACTAAGAACGTTTGCCGATCCCAGGGAGAAAACCAAAGATCCGTAGCCATACACAAAGCGGTAACCGTACCGGGGCCATATAGACCAGGCAGTCGGGGCTAATGGAAAAACGTGTGGCGGGGGGAGCCGAGGGAGTCCACGAGTCTAAGGCGCAAGTGGCGGAAAGGTGCCGGTGGCGCAGGCCGCCGAGCGTGAGGGGGGAGGTGCGCCGGCCGAAAGATAGGCCGACAGCGTGCGGGGGGTTGTTGGCTGTAACCGAGCCACGGGACGAAACCAAGCGGGGGAGAGGAGGGGTAGACCCAGGACAGTGACGCAGGAGACGAGGACCACCAAGGGGTCACGATTTTTCGCGATGCGACCGTACCGACCGAACCGTTCAGGAGAGAGTGCAATACCAGAAAGCAAGGCCACCAGTGCCGCTACATAACAGATTGCCCGAAATTAAACGACGAAACGCAGGTATGACGAGGGGTTGCTGACCGTGTAGATGCTAAGCGAGGACGCGAGACAACTGCGAAGAAGCCAGGAGAACACACGAAGCAAAAACTTGAGAGGATGTAGGGACAGGCCCTAAGAAACGGGTGCCCAAGTCCGAATCTATCATAGGGAGTTGCAGCTCACTGGGAGTGCGGGAGGTGGATGTTGACGATGATTTCTCGTGGTGTTGAGATTTCAATCGCCGGAGGTGTAGAGGAGATGGTTCGTGTCTATACCAAGAGGCCGTAAGGGCTCTCTTTTATTACCGTTCTTCCCGCAACTCCTGACTCATCCTTCGTATCACACACCCCTATGACTCATTCGTGAGTCATAGTGTAACATCCATCAGCTGACTCGTGCGAGTCACTGCGCAATAACAACTAACTAATCAAAACACAATGAACCTATCATGTGCGCAATTCGCATTATGCGTAAAACCCATGACTCATAACAACGAGTCATGTGCGAAAGTCATAATTTATATGACCACAATCATGAGTCATATCATAAACAATAAACCAATCATAACAAAGGAATGACCCGCTATCGCGTAGTCATGTGAAATACTAAACCCTATGACTCATAAGTATGAGTCATGTGAAAACCTCTTCCGCTAGTCACTGTTTGTGACACAAAGTCAATTATTGAGGTTTATGATCAATATAACTTTGTAGACATATGGGAGAATATTAAGAAAGAGTCTGGAGAGGAGAAGGTCTTTTTGATTATTGACAATGCTAAAACTCACTTGCCCTTCATGAGATGGCTCAGAGAGCATGAAATTACTTCACTACTGGAAATTCCCCCCCATTCACCAGATCTCAGTCTAATTGAAAATATCTGGTCTCTGGATAAGAATAAGCTTTCTAAGCACTATTCTGCTCTTCGTCTCATGAAGTGCTCTGAGCATGTGGTCAAAAAGACAATTGAAGAGGTAGTTTCTCATTGTTAGAAACTTCTTGATTCAAAGATTTTTGATACTCTGGCAGGATCTATGGTGGATAGGGTAGAAGCAATTATTAAGGTTAATGGATGATATACTAAGTACTGATTACTGCTATGTATTTCTTTTAGACCCTGTTTGGCATCTACTAATAAAAAAATATCCCAACAAAAGTTAAACATAGCATATATGCTAATAAAAAAAGTTCAGAGGTGAAAAAATATATAGGTGTTTGACAAATATACAACAGCTGTGGGAAAAAACAAGAAATAGGGTTTCTCTCATATGAATTATTTGTCATAATCTAGCCCTACTATAAATATATAGAATAAAAATTTATTCATACAATAAAAAAAGTATCCTGGTTTAATACCTAGTGCCGAACACACCCCTATATATAAACTTTAATATGCTAAAATTTATGCCATAAAAATCACTTTTATGCTATAAAAGTGACATGACGAACAAGGCCTTAATTTTTCTTTTTTTTTTAGTTGATGTTCGGGTGGTTGAATGTATGGAGGTTGTCATCACCGGGCAAATTGCGCGTTCGTTGTCGTTGTCGTTCTTCGGTTACTTTTGTCCACGCACAATACTATTCCAGTACGAGGCTTGTGCCAAAAATGATGAGCAGCAACATGCAAATTTTTCACCATCACAACCACCTACCAATACTTTAAAAAATGAATACCCTACCACAGCAGCTTCCAATGGGTGAATGGACGACACCGACACGAACTAGAGTAATTACTCTATTAGAGACAGGATTATCACAGTCAGAAGTGGCCCATGAAACCAACGTTCCACGTGCGACAGTTTCACGATGGAGTCGTACACCAAGGTTTAGACGGACAAGATTACGACCTGGGCGCCCAAACCGCTTGGACAAACACGATATTCGTCGGTTGATTGGTCGGCTTCGAAGCGGATGGGAAGGGAGAAAGTTGTGCTGGAGACGGCTTGGTCAGGAAGTTGGGCTATCTGTATCAGGACGGACAATTCAGAGGGCCCTTTCACGCTATGGTTATTCACACTGTAAAGCCTGCAAAAAGCCTTTTATCAATCGACAGAATCAGCGTGAACAGATGAGGTACGGCTGCGACCACTGGCAAAAACCAGTTGACTTTTGGAGAAAACTCATGTACTCAGATGAGTGTTTCTTCGATACCTCAAAACGAGGATCCACTTGGGTCACCCGTTTACCGCACAAACGCTACCACGATCATTGTTTACAACATACCTTTCATAGTGGAAGGAGCTCTGTTCATGTTTGGGGAGCTATCAGTCATGACTGGAAGTCACCTCTTGTTTTTCTTGTAGGTAGTGGGAAAAAAGGGCTGGTTATGAAGGACTATCAACAACAGGTCTTGGAACCTATCATCTCCCCCGCTTTCCACAGTTTGTTAGGTTATTCAGTATCCCCCACCTCCCAATACTTCGAAGACGGAGCACCAGTACATGGGACCCGCCGTGCCTTGGTTGGGGTCAAGGCGAAGTTAGGCATACCATTACATCCTCGACCGGCTGTCTCCCCAGACCTCAACCCCATCGAAAACGTCTGGCCCTTGATGAAGCAACGCATCAAGGCACGCGATAGCTTTCTGGGAACCATTCAGGAAATGCACAAGGCTGAAGAAGAGGAGTGGGAGAATCTGGAACCGGAAGATTAGAACGGGTATATTGAGTGTATGCCCGATAGGCTCAGACAGGTCAAACAACGAAGAGGCATGCAAACACAATTTTGATTATATTTTCTTTAAAGTCAATTTTCATTGTAATATTTAGTTTACTTTCATCCTATTAGTTTTCTTTATAGTTGAGATATTGCCTGCAGAGTATTCTGTATCCGAATTCTAAGTGTTGTTTTTGTTGCAACTGCTCATCATTTTTGGCACCAGCCTCGTACATATTACTGTAGATAGATGGGCAGTCTGGCCAAATGTATTTCCAGCTGCCCGAAGCCGCCGGATGCCCAGGCTCTCCCAAGATTTCTGAGCATGCTACCCCATACTACCCCAGTCGTCATTTATTACTCAAATATTGATAATAAAATAATATAGGTACCGTAATTGCCCAGGACAGCAGCAGCTTAGCTCGAAATAAATAAAAGGGAAAACCGAAACGAGGTAATCTTTTATAGCCATGCGCCCACTGAGGGAAGCCAGCCCAAGCTAACGTTAGGCCCTACCTATAATAGGTTCCGAAAAGGGCCCCTTTCCTGGAGCTCGGGCCAAACAGTTCTTGCGAAAAAACCTCTGTCGGTCAGTCCAAGCGTATATATTGACCCAAAGCCTCTGGACTGGTTGGTTAGGATCATTACATGAGATATACGGGTATACCGAAAAAAACTCAAATAATCTGACTGTGTACTATGTAAAGTACTAGGCCAAAAGGATCTGTACGATCGGTGGTTACCACGCGACACCTCACAACACCCCACTCCTACAATCAACCACCCCTCAACCACAATGCCTCCACATAAGACAGGCTACCTTACAGAGTTTGAGAAAGGGCAAATAGTTGCTCTGAGAAAAAAAAACATCTCTTTTGGAGAGATTGGAGAGCTCTTAAACCGTTCAAAGAGTACTGTTCAAACTTTCCATAACCGCTTCCAAAAGAGGGGTGATGCAAAAAACCTCCTTATACCTGGAAGACCCAAAATTATTGATTCCAGAACCCACCACCACCTACTCAGAGAGTCTAAGAAGGCACACCGCCAGACTTTATCAGAATTGCGCAATGATGTTGCACCACATTCCTCCCTTCAAACAGTCAAGAGAGCTTTAGCCTCAGTCAACATAAAGAAATGGAGAGCTAGGAAAAGAGCTCTTCTAAAGGATGAGCATGCTGTTAAGAGGTTAGCTTGGGCAATGAAGTATAAGGATTGGACAAAGGAAGACTTTGAAGGAGTTATCTTTAGTGATGAATCCTTGGTTGAAAAGTCTAAGGATCCTAAGGGTATATGGGTGTTCAGAACACCTGAAGAAAAGTGGCACAAAGACTGTATTCATGGGGTTACCAAGGGGCCAGAAGTAAAGCTGATGGTGTGGGCTTGTATTTGGGGCAGAAATAAGGGTCCTCTCATTCCTATTTTTCACAAGAGTGTGGATAGATTTGTATATATTGGAGTTTTGGAGGATGGTTTAGTTGATGTCTGGCAGGAGGTGGAGGATACAGTTGGGGATCCTATCTTTCAGCAGGATGGTGCAAGGATACATACTGCAAGAGATACCATGGCTTGGTTTGAGGAAAACAACATACAGGTTATGGAATGGCCAGCCAATTCTCCTGACCTCAATCCTATTGAGCACTGTTGGAAGAGGATGAAGGAAAAGCTACACCAGCACTTTCCCAACATCCACAAGACCAAGGGGGCCCAGAAACTGTTAGAAAGCATCTAGCAGTAGCTCTAAATTAGGTTTGGACTCAGGATATTGCAGGGGATTTTCTGGAAAGGTTGTGGGAGTCTATGCCTAGTAGAGTTGCTGCTGTCATAGATGCAAGGGGATGGTATACCAAGTATTAATTTTTTTGTTTTCTAATTTTACATATAGCTTTTCTTATATTTATTGTATGTCTACACATATTTTCAGTTTATTTCAAGTAGTTGTGGTTGTAGGGGTAGTAAATTTATAGTGGTAGTGGGGTTGCCATTGCGTTGCCGGACGGTTCTTTTTGTACCCGTACTTTACATACTATAGTCGAGAATTATGTGCCTACTTTAGAATACTCGTAGGTGAAGAATATAGCGAAATAAGAGCAGTTCGAGCCCTCTGAGACAAAAAAAAAAGAAAAAACCCTCATCGCCGATCATTACCTCCGCATCCATTATTTTCAACACTTGCTAGCTACACTTCTGCCGAAAATTAGGGGCTGTCCTGGATATCGTAATTTGAGATTTTCATTGTGCAGACAAGCCACAGTTAGAAATTGTAAGTCAGAATACTAAAACCGACTAGGTTTACAGTACCTTCCTCGCGGCAAGCGCAGAAAGCAAAACCAACTCTGCACCCCACTATCTAAAGTTTACGTAGTCTCATTCATCTGCAGCACCCCTCTCGCCCTCGCACTATATTGGGCTAATAATTTTGTTATACTGCTATGCCTATAGCCTACGTGATCAGCCGCCGTACGACCTGAAGCATCGACCCTCCCAGGGTCGACCAGTCCAGTCTCCAGCAGCATCCTAACGATCTCCTCCTTTCTACGCGAAGCGGCATACATCAACGGCGTCCTTCCATCAGGTCCTACCGAATCAGGGTTCACATCATCCCGGTCTAGCAACATCCTCACCACGTCCTTATTGCCGGACAAACACGCCCAAACCAGTGGCGTCATCCCTCTCCGATCCGGCAAGTCCGGTTTTATCTTCTCCATCTCCAGTAGAATCTTCACAATATTGGTTTGGCGGTAGTGGATTGCTAAAGTGATAGCTGCTCTCCCGTTGTTGTTGAAAGTATTGTAGCGAACGCCTCCCCGTGAAAGCAGGAGTCTCGCTATCTCTTCTCTCCCCTCAACGATAACCCACATGAGCGGGGTTTTGCAGCCTTGAGCTTGATCTCGCAGGTAAGGGGCGACGTCTCTGCATTTCAAGAGGTATTTGGTGATCTCGCGGCGATCGTCGCTCACAGCTTGGATGAGTGGTGTTTCGCCCCACGTGTCATGTTTGTTTGGGTTAAGATCTTTCCGGCCCAGGAGCAATTTCGTTACTTCTATGTGGTTTTTGATGACGGCCCAGTGGAGAGGGGTTCGGCCTACTCTGCCCGGGGTGTTCGGGTCAAGGGATTGCTGGCGCAGGAGTAGTTTGACTCTTTCTATATCGTTGTCGCAGACGGCCCGGTGGAGGGGGGTTTTGCAGCTAGTGTCAGAGATGTTGAGGTCCAGGAGTTGCTGGCTCAAGGGTATCAGCTGCTGGGAGTGGAGGGGGCTTGCCGTCATTGTGTTGAGTTGCTCGTTGTGGGAGAGCTGACTATGGGGATGACAGTGAAATTTATACGCGGTGTCGTATGGTATGAGGTATGTGGATTTGTACCCGAAATCAAGATTCCGTCTTAAGTGCCCTTTCTTGAAAAAGCGCAGTCACACTTTTCTAACACGTATGATAAGGAACTTTTGTTCAATCTGTTCAGTTTGACCTATACCGTAAAAACTCCAATAATCGGACGGTATACTATGTACAGTAGGTGACCCGGCTGGCGCTAACTCAAATTAATTATTAGTAAGCTCGCAATAGTTATTATCAATTCCTGAAGGCGGTCTTTCCATTCTAGATGTCTGCATGCCCGACAGGCCATTAAGAATCTGAAGGCGTATTTTTTTCATGCCGGTATATAGACAGTAGGTGGTCTAGCACGCGCCTCCAGTACTCATTGAATTCGATATTAGCGAGGCATATCATACTAGATGGGGAACGAAAATGAATGGTGGAATGGACTGCATGGTCCACATCGAGGACAGCTATTAGGAATCAGGCTTGACGAGTGGGGAAGGAAGGTGGTAGACAGGGTAGCCAGGCGTCAATCAGGCCTGCGAGTATTCTGCTCGATGGACAAGACCGTATAGTGCCGGTGTAGTGTGAATATCTCGGAAGCGCTCGTTGCATCCTTTACAAATGATATATTTATAGCACTGCCGATATATGGTCAATTCTAACAAGTAGAAATAGTAGGGAGAGGCACCCAAGCCGCCCTCCCCAATCGCAACTCTCCCCGTTTCGAACACAGAAAACAAGACTAAGTAAGAATTGTGGTAGGTCTTCCCCGTCCGGGGTTCTTTTTCAGGTAATAATAATCTGGACGGTAAAGATTCCTATAAGGGTGGCCTGTAGGGGAGAACAGAAGAAGGTAAAGGCTCGTTGTGGAAGCTGGGCGGTGAATACCAGATGGTTGTAATTGACCAGTTTGACCAAGTCACAAAAAAAGGTGAAGAATGGAGTATGAAAGAACAGGTTCTAATGGCGGAAAAAAAATCTTAGCATTCTCTCTCCTCTTCTGAGGAGTTTCTACCTCTCTTAGATAATAGGAATTTTACTACCTAAACCACCCGCTTTCTCTACTCCACAAGAGCATACGAAATCCTCAAAGAAAATTAAAAATTCGCTAAAGGTATCGACACGCTAGACAGCATCCCACCATCTCAAGTGTACCTAGCATCACCCTGCCCCAATACCTTCCTCGCTCTGCTACTGTTATGAAAAGTTTCTTCAGCTTGTTTTTCCTTCCTTCCTTCCTATCTTTTCCTTGCTTCATTCCTCCCTTCCTATTCTCTAATTTTCTCAAGACTTTTCTTTTCTTTTTCATTAATGCATCTCAATCAATCACGATATTCATCTCCGCTCAATGCAAACTTCGTATCTCCACTTGAGCCGTTACACTCCGCTGCTCAAAACCCTCATCACCGATCATTACTTCTGCATCGATTATTTTCATCACCTGCTAGCTACACCTCTGCCCAAAATTATGGGCTGTCCTGAACACCGTCATTAGAGATTTTTATCACACAATCAAGTCACACAATTAGAAATAGTGAGCCAGAATACTGAATCAGACCGCCCTCACCGGACCTTCCCAGGGCCAATTGCAGAAAACAAAACCAACCATGCACCCCACTATCTCAAATTTACGTAGTCTCATTCATCTGCAACATCCCTCTCTCGCCTCACACCATATTGGGCCAATAGTTTTCTTGTATTGCCACACCCAAATGCCAGGTCAGCAGCCGTACGACCAGAAGCATCCACTCTCCCGGGGTCAACCATCCCAGACTCCAGCAGAATCCTAACGACCTCACCATTCCCATGCATAGCGGCACACATCAACGGCGTCCATCCATACTTTTGCTCTACCGAATCAGGGTTCACATCATCCCGTTCTAGCAACATCCTCACCACATCCTTTTCGCCATAGTTACACGCCCAAACCAGTGGCGTCTGCCCACTCCGATCCGGCAAGTCCGGTTTTATCTTCTCCATTTCCAGTAGCATCTTCACAATGTTGGGTTGGCGGTGCTGGATTGCTAAAGTGATAGCTGCTTGCCCGTCGTTGTTAAAAGCATTGTAGCGAACGCCTCCCCGTGAGAGTAGGAGTCTCGCTATCTCTTCTCTCCCCTCAAAGATAGCCCGCATGAGCGGGGTATAGCCTACTCGATCGCGCAGGTAGGGGGCAACGTCTCTGCGGTTCAAGAGGCACTTAGTGATCTCGCGGCGGTCCAAACTCACAGCTTTGATGAGCGGTGTTTGGCCCAGGCCATCATGCATGTTCGGGTTAAGGTCTTTCCGGCCCAGGAGCAATTCTGTTACTTCTTTGTAGTTTTTGATGACGGCCCAGTGGAGAGGGGTTTGGCCTAGAGTGTCCGGGATGTTCGGGTCAAGGGATTGCTGGGACAGGAGTAGTTGGACTACTTCTATATGGTTGCCTTCGACGGCCCAGCTGAGAGGGGTTCGGCCGCACATTGTGCCAGCTTGCTTGTTGTGGGAGAGCTAACGGTTGGGATGGCGGTGTAACTAGTCCTCGTGTGGTATGAGGCAGGTGGATTTGTACATTACTCGAAATCAGGATTCGCTTAGTAGCCTAGTGTGCGCTTTCTTAAAAAAGGGCAGTCACACCCCTCTAACACATATGATAAAGAACTTTTGTTCAATCTGGTCAGTTTGACCTATCCCTTGGGGGGTCTGAAACAGTAAAATTCGTTGCCAGGCACACTCAGAATTGTGATTCGTTGCAAATTAACGGTTGCCATGATGCTGAGTCACTCGGACGTTCAAATCAGTCAAGAGAGAGCTATTTTGGGTAATATACATCGGATTTTTAACCTCCAAGTGACTCAGCATCATGGCAACTGTTAATTTGCAACGAATCACAATTCTGAGTGTTCCTGGCAACGAATTTTACTGTTTCAGACCCCCCAAGGGATACCATGTATCATAATTAGTCGAGGATTATCATACCGTACAATGAAATACTAAGTTCAACTATGATATTTCATCCAAAAGATCCAATCTAATCACAAGAAAAGCAAAACCGAACTCGGCCCCCTTTCCCCTGACCTAAATTCCCTTTACCGTAGTAAATCCACCATAACCCCTTTTTATCGAATCCCCCAATCAGAAAAAAAAACAAAAAGAAAACTCCCCAGTATGATAATGCATATATCATACTCAAGCACTACCGTACCCTATTCCCTCCTATCCTTCTTCTATGGTACATAAACGAGAGAGAAGAACCGGCAAAAACCCCCCCCCCTTCCCACAGATTCAAATAATATTATAAGGCAGTTGCGCCCCGGCCCGACCCTTTTAAACCATTACCGCTCCATCACCAACTCCCGGTGGGTGAGAAGGAAGATTAAGAGGAACCAGGACATAAGGGGCATCATGGGAGACTTTTCCTCCTGCCCTCCCGGCACGAGTGATTGTCCATGAAGGGCCTCGAGGGGCGCAGGAAGCTATAATAACTCTACGAACTATGGTGGGTTGAGCCAGAGTACAGTATGCAAAGTATCATACGAGCTATCTTAGAGCGATATCGGACCTTGAGTAATTTTGTCAGGGAGGACATCGCGTTGCGGAAGTGTTTCCTGAATAACATAATAAGAATCACTCAGTTGGAACGAAACATGTTCCACCTTTTTAATCCGTTCTCGAAGAGTTGAGGGAGGGAGTGATGTGTAGGGTCAACTTATGCGTTGCCTTCCTTCCCCGTTCTCTGCTTTTGAAGTGTGTTGTCTTTTCTGTTATGATACTACTACTACTACTACAAACTCTATCTTGGGCCGGGGAAGAAGGAAAAAACAAAATTCTATGATAATATTATCATACCGTAGCTACGATACTAGATCACCTCTTCCATCTCACAAATAGCCCTCTGAGAACACAACCTGAGCGCTAGTAAGATATCATAGCTTTCCATACTTAATGCTCAAAGAGAAGTCACGGGATCTTAGCTTATATATAGAACCAATGCTGTAGGACACTATTTTGTATGATTGCTAGAACGGGAATTACTAGATACCCGTAATGGCTTGTGGGTAGAATCCAAGGGCATACCATACTTTTTTCCCTAACGGTCGCTTCGGTATCATACTATACCTAGCTACGAATAAAGATGTTGAATCCCATCAACCTGAGCCAAGGATTGGGTGCTTTCTGGAGGCCTGGCTTGTTGTCAGCCCAGCGGTCGTACCGTACTCTCTTCTTCAACCCTACTATCGGATGTCTTGCGAGATAGGTATTCTTTTGTAGGGATTGGCACGGAAGTTTATCAGTGTCACAATAGCTCAGAAATCAAAATTGACAAGACAGAAGAAACAAGGGTCAAAGCAATATCCACTTCATATCAAAATCTATGTCCTCGTCTGCTCCTTCTCTCATTCTCCACAGAACCCTTTTTATACAATAAATCCAGAAACAAACATCAGCGATGCTGACGAGGAAACAACTGCTCAAGGGTACAAATACCTTCGCACTCTACTACGTGTCCTATGACACCTCCAACAACAATACGGTCAAGTCCTCTAGTAGTATAGTACAGTATTAAGACTAACTTGTATTCTTGATTGGAGCATGAGACTCAGGGTTGGTTCTAAGGTACCGGCTCTACCAGATGACCTCCGGGAATAGGTGTTTTTTTATGGAATATGGCAGGAAGGTTTATCAGCGTCACAATAGGTCGAAAATCAAAAGGAATAGCCGAAACAAAGAAGTGTCAAAACGATATCTATCTGCTTCTCCGGAACATTCAAGTATTCTTCCCTTCTCTCAATGCCCCCCAGAGGCCCTCTTTATCGAATAAAAATGCAAACAAACATCAACTCCCCAGACCAGGAAACAACCATGCAAGCATATGAATAATTGAGCACGCTGCTAGATGTCGTATACCACCTCCAATAGCACCATACTTGTCCTAGGCAAGAAGTATCTAGAAACAGGAGGGGTTTGGGGCGGAAGATTTCTGGGGGGAGAGTACTATAGAGAGAAGTTTTGCGGATAATAAAAAAAAAATGAAAAAAAAAACCAAGGCCTGCCCGCCATCCCCTTCTCTCCCGATCCCCACCTTGCTCCCCAGCCTCCATTACTACCCCCTATATTGCCGCCTGCTCCACATCTAAACTCTCCCTCCTGCCTGGCATCGAAGCTAGACAGTTCCCATTGCGTTTGCCTCTCCCGCAAGCAGGGGGGGGTACCTCCCACCTAGCTAACTTCCCCACTCAAAAGCCAGTTACTTCTCGCTCCCCAACCCCCCCGCTCAGGGGCAGATTCTTCTCAAACTCCTCCAACTTCCCCCGCTCGCAGGCTAACTAGGTCCTGAGCACCGCCTCGTTGCCGTTCAAAACGAACTCCGTAGGCGGATATTTAATCCGGTCTTTCACCACCCCCGCAATCACCGCGACGAGGGTGGCCACCAAGCCACCACACACTACTATAAACTCTAAAGGACATGAGACGATAAGGCCAATAATCCGGATATTTGGAGCCTAGAAACCTCCTGGATAACCTTTTCCATCCAGCAGCAGCAGGGGCTTCTAGATTAGCTTCTGGAGAACATGAAATAATAAAGTTAGCAATCAGGATAGTTTAGAACCTAGAATCGTCTTAAATATACCTTGGTTCTCCGTAATCGTAAAGAGAGGGCTGCGGTATGGGTGATGACGATGATGTTTGTATGCACGGATGGAGGGATGGTAGCAGAGATAGAGGTTCGTAGGAAATTCTCCTCCGGGGGTCATTCAATGGGGCGACATCGAAGCAGTGGATACGTATACTCGTAATAGAACGACGTTCGTGAACCCGGCCACAACTGCGTGGTGCTAAGTGCTTGCAGTGTTCCGGGCAGTCCGGAGGCCCCACAGGACATGGCGGGGGAGCTACCAAAAGCCCGGGGAGCGAAATCCCAGGATGGCCGTTTATGACTAAACCGAGAGGCCCTATAGAGGTAGGTGAGAGTGTGCTTTTCGCGGGTAGTGGTAGTGCTCCAGGCCTGATAGGGGACGACCGGGAGAGATGGACGACGGGGGATTGTTGGGAATAGAGGTGTTGTTTGTAATGGAGGTAATGACTAGACTAAAGGATTCCACAGATTGAAGCGAAGTAGTTTAGGGAAAAGAGAGTAATCTATATTGAAGCGATTGGGGAGTTGTGGGGTGGCCTGTGTTCAAAGGTGAACTAAGGCACGATCTATTCTATGTGGATAATACTAAGCAGGTACGAGGGGTGCTGCTGGGACACGCTAAGCGAGGAGGGTGAATAGTAGTAGAGCAGATTTGGTAGTTATCAAATTTATTTAATATCAGGAGGCACCGCCAAATCCAAGGCAAACGGCCACCGCAGCATTACACTCCATCCGGTAAGCCAACGGAACACGAAATCCTGCCTAACCTCTAGTACCTCTGGTCCGGTACCAACCGCACAACCATACCCAAGACCGCATCATTCCCGTCATCACCATCGTAGGCAGAGGCCCATCCGGGCGTTTCCTTTAGGCTCAGGGCGACAGGCAAGTCCCAGCGACGCACCACCACAAAGCAAGATCATGAGTAGCATACAGGCGATCCCAACCAAAAATAAACTACCTTCCTGTAGCCCAGACTCCCGAACATAAGAAATCCTCCTCCAGTACCGTCCATCAAAAAACACTACCAAGAGCAATATGGCCTGCCGACCATCAGAGCCCCAACCAGCAAACTGGCCTCGCAACCCAACACAAAAACCAACCGCAACGCATGAATTAACCAACGTCCTCAATAGACTGCCAGTTATCCACCAACAAATCGTAATCCGGGGGCCGATAGCCACATCCGGTCACCAAGCAACCACCGAAGTTATCCCAAGCACCGACGTAAGGCAAGTGAGTGGCAAGCACACACCTCATCCGCCCCAGTCCCCTCAAATGGTTGTTCCATCCACCACCCTTATTGCCCTCCCAGCCACACGGGCAGCGAATCTGCCAAAACCGTCCGGAAGCGACTCGTCCACGAGGACAAACATGACCAATGCCCAGATCCATCCGGGTTCCCCAACTCACCTGCTTCGTCTGCTTCCCAGCAGCAAGCACTCCAGGACCCTCTCTTCCCAAGGTCCGCCAATATTCGTGCACTCCGGCCCCCCGTCGTCCATCGGCCGCTCGTGCATTCTCGTAGGCCTCAACGGCCCCCGTCGTAGTCCGGCGTCCGCTCAGGTCCACCGGAGTCTGCGTCAAGCCACTAGAAGAACCAGCAGCGACACCACTAGAAAAACTGGCCACAGAGTGACCGTCAAAACTTCCACCATCGGCCACCGGGGCCACATCCATCACTGCGAGCCGTCCACCAGAGGTCGACCCACCAACCACAATCCTATCCCCAATCACTACGTCCTCGTCGTCTGAGGAGTCCGGGCCAGTCCTAGCGAAAGAAACCGACCGATCACAAAATGACCTGTCATAATGACAGGTGTCCGCCTCCGGAATAGCAACGTCGGAAACAACCGACGAGTCAGAACCCCAGAGGGCACACTAGGCAATCGCACAACCACACCGCCACCAGAAATAATCGGCCTACCATCAGGAGAGGGCACGTCGCTGTCGTCACCCCCACTAAAAACAGAAGCAGGGGGAGATAATACAGGGTCAACCAGGGGCCCCGCGGACTCACTCTCCTTTTTTAACAAATGTAAACGACAGGAGAGGACGGAAATATGGTGTCTAAGCTGAGAGACCTCAGCTTCGAGAGCAAGGCACTTGTCGACCGACCGAGATAGCGTAACCCCTGTACAAGCAACAGAGGCGGCTGAAAAAGAAGAAGATTTTCGTTTGACCATAGCGACCGAAAAGGAGGACAAGAGCAAACGAAGAAAAAACTATAGGTAAATACGATAAATAGTATCGTATATAAAAAATAAAATCAAAGACAAGCTTTGAAGTTAAGGACCTGAAGCTATCGTGAGATAAGAATCAAGGAAGATAATAGGTGGAAAACCCGAAATGCGACACGTCGCTCCCTGGCGAGAAGGCGAAAAGGCAGATTGGTAGGAGTTCAGGTTCTTATTTTATCTAAGCGAGGTGGGCGATAGCAACCATATTTATACGGAAGTGCAAACACCAAGTGTAAGAAAGAAATATAAGGGAAACAAAAGCGCGAACAATGTTTAACCCTGAAATCCTGCCAAGTAAATCTCAAATAATATGCATACTTCTGAAGTGGTGTGAAGAAAATATTAGGAGATAATTAGAAATATTATGACCGAGAAAGGTGCATAAATATGTAAGAGATTCTCCGTAAAACTCCGAATATCAGATAAGAAATGCATAACGAAATTCCAAATATTATCCCTGAATAAGTAATGAAATGCCGCAATATATGCTCTAGCTGTAGTAATGTAAACGGTGACAGGTGGTACCGAAACTTAAACCAAGTATAGAAATATACGACAGTGATCATGAAATATAAATAGGAAATACTATGAAATTTCAACAGCCTGAGAAATGGAAGGAAAGGAAACGGAAGGAGAACGGAAGGAAACGGAAGGAAACGGAAGGAAAGGAAGGGCAAGGAGGAAGGAAATTTCATAGGAGAAAAACTTTTACCACTTGCGTGTCCGACGAGTGCGTATGCGTACTGCTGCCTACAAGTGTGGGCATTTTCGACACGATTGTTGAAGGAAAAAAAATGGATGCGGAGGTAATTATCTGCGATGAGGGGTTTAAGAAGAGTAGTGGAGCTGCTCAAGTGAAGATACAGATTTTGTACTAAGCGGTGAAGAAATTCATGATTGATTGAGCTGAGTGCGGAGAAATAAAAAAAAGCCCAGGGCAAAGTTAAGAGCAGGAAAGAAGGAAGAAATCAGACAAGGAAAGGACAGGAAAGGAGGAAAAACCGAAAGAGGGAAAATTTTCATAGCTTGTGCATCCCTCTACCGGTGCGTAGGGGCACTACTACGGCCTCATAGTGCAGGCATTTCTTATATCAAGTGCAGCTATTTCCCCGGCGGTGGATGGGATGGGTGATATTTCGTGATTTCGCCTCTGAGTCAGCCTATCCCTACACTGAAATCTAGTAGTGAGTACAAGTACAGGCACACCAAGATGTTCACAACTGACTAATCAACACAACAGACCTCCGGAGAATTAGAGTGTTAAAAATAAGATACAAGCTCACCTCATCCCATCTACCCCTACTGTACTCGAGTACAAATGCCCCATTTTTGTTAAAAACCAGTCTTAAGTTACTGTTCACCCAAAACCAACTTGCCAAATTTTTTAAGTATCACAAAATATCCCGTCGTTAGCCACCCTCATCAATCAGCCACATCCCCACCAAAATTTCGAGGTTGTCATTTGAGATGTTTGCCACACAATCAACCCCCACGACAAAAGCCGACCTCGCTAATCGCACATTCTCGACGCCAGACACGGACAACAAAACCAGCCAAGCATCCCCCTATCTCAATTCTAGCTCGCATCACACTGCTTCAACGCCTTCCTCGTCTTTGTGCCATACCAGCCCCAACAATTTCCTCACACCAAGCGGCCAAGATCGACATCCCAAATCTTTCCCATATGACGCACGCCCCACAGTCTCCCCAGGCTCCTCGCTCCAGCATCCCACAGCATCTCAATAATCTCGTCGTCACACATATACTCAGTAGCCCACGTCAATGGCCCTATCGCGGTATCGCTTCGCACATGACGGTTCACATCTTTCCGCTTCAGTAACATTCTCACGACCGCCTCAGAACCGATCCGACAAGCCCACTCCAGCGGTGTCAGCCCATGCCGATCCCTCATGTCCGGCTTTATCCCTTCCATCCCCAGCAGAATCTCCACGATGTGGTTCTGGTAGTGCCTCGTCGCCCAGGTGATAGCCCCTTGGCCATCGCGGTCGCAGGCGTTGTAGTCAACGTCTTCCCGTGCCAGCAAGAGTCGCACTATCTCTTCGCTTCCGCTCCAGCCAGCGGCCCAGATGAGTGGGGTTCGACCATCTTGGTCGCACATGTCGGGAATAAGGTCTTCACGACTCAAGAGGTGCTCGGCGATCTTATGGAAGCCATTTCGTGCGGCTAGAGCGAGCGGTGTTTTGCCTTGCTCGTCCTGTATGTTTGGGTCGAGATCTTCCTGGCGCAGGAGTTGTTCCGCTACTTCTATGTTGTTGTTGAGGATGGCCCAGTGGAGGGGCATTTCACTGAAAGTGTAGGTGGGGTGAAGAGGTCGCTGCCTCTCGGGTGTCCATGGCTCGGGGGCCCTGTGTCAGTGTTGGACGACATTGTGCTGGTGCTGACTTGCTTGTTGTTGGAGAGCTGACGATTGGAATGGTGGTGAGACTTAGGCCCTGTTTGGTACGCGTGGATTTGGACTTGAAATCAGGATTCTGTCTCAAGTCCAGACTTTGGATCTCGTCGCCTTTCGTGGCCCAGGACGCGGACTAGACTTTATTGCGTGGATTAGATTGGGATTTTATAATAATTCTACACTTGCTAGAAAAACCCAGTCACAGTCTTATAACCCTAAGGTCCTTTGTTCCATTCTATTTAGCTTGATCAGTCTACTATACGTCTAGAGCATTCTATTCTTATCTATCTCGAGGGGTTTGCATCTGATACACAAACAATTGCCAATTGATGAAAGTCTAAACTGAAATGATGAAATCCGCCATGCTTGCTAGACCCAACACCCAAAGCCTAGACTTGCGAGTTTTTGGACTTGGAATTTTTCAGTCTGGGCTTGTATCATAGTCTAAATCGTAGTCTGATTGGAGCGTATATTAAACAGGGCCTTAATGGTTCGAACACTAAATTAATTGGTATCGGCCCAGGGCCCGTGACACTAGCCTAGCCGTTAAGCCGACCTCCAAAGTCTAGTTTCGCCGAAGTATATCATGAGCCGCTCGGGAACTGTGTGAACCGCCGTGATAGAATACGATAGCTGCTGAGCGTGGTTCAGATGAACCTGTGCGAGTACCCTAAACTCGTTATATTCACCATCGGGGATCTCAACAGAAATCGTGGTCTAAACAGCCAGAGGCTTAGCCGAGAAGGTCAGCAAAGGTATGAATACTACCGATAGTTGACGAGATTCAATCGGTTCATCTTAAGTAAGCTATACCGTGTCTGGAAAACACTGTTCCTCCTCGGCGTGTTTTGTCTCTGATCGCGAGGATCCGAGACCGATGGGCGATGGTGGAATTAACGAGAGTTTACTCGAGTGCGGTATGAATGAGCTCAACAGATGATTAATCGGCACAACGAGAACTCCATAGTCTAGGACGGGTCCCCGTGCTGCTGGTAGAGCGACTTGAGAAAGAGTCTCCTAGAAAAGTTCCTAGAGAAAAAGAGGTGTTAGAAAATGAAAGAGAAGCCCTCCCTGCTTCCGTTAGATCGTAAAAATCCCACCACCCTGGATAAAACCTCCAGTGCTGAGCGCGCGACAGATCGCTTGCTAGATTTACGTATCACAAGGTATTACTAATATCTCGCTTACCCTGACTATCTTTCAGCCGCATCCCCTCCCAAACTTGCACAAGTGCTTGCGGCTCTCGAGCATCCGTTTGCCTTGGCGCCAAGATATCCAAATTTATACTTGAATTCTCCAATCTACTCATGAATACCGCCAGCACTGGTGCACCCCCCCCCCAACTCCATCTCTGCTCGCCCCCGACAAACTAACCAACACTAAACACGGGTGCCCGCATTAACCTCGTTCAGCATATGGTCTACGGTAGCGTACATGCTTCTCTCTCTCACTTGCCGACCTGGAACAGCGCAATCGCCCCTTTTGATCTCGCCCCAGCTCTAACTACCGCGTCAACAACTCGCCAAATCAACCTCTCCCGATCCGAGGTTTTCGCAAAATTACACAGCAGCACCGACAACATCATGAAGGAGACACTGTTACACGCGAAGCGCATTCCCCTGCCATTAAGTTAATGAACAATGCGAAAATTCACCGGCAAAGCGAACCTCATTGCCTCGGCATTAAGCGCTAGGTCTTGAGTGATCAGAAGGCCACGTTATGGACTATATCGTTCTATGATAGAAGAAAAAAAAGGAGTTACGGTATAAAGTGGCTGTGATGAGGGCCCAACTAGAGCTGAGGTTGGCCCTGCAGGGTAAATAGCGTTGGGGGGAATTTGGGGAGAGGAAATCATATCGGTACTGACGTATCACTGCCAGGGCATCATAACATAAAGGG
This sequence comes from Tuber borchii, assembly GCA_003070745.1. Lineage (NCBI taxonomy): Eukaryota > Fungi > Ascomycota > Pezizomycetes > Pezizales > Tuberaceae > Tuber > Tuber borchii. Next base: position 26,776 of record NESQ01000433.1, read on the forward strand.
TAGGGGGGTTAGCAACTCAATACGGCGCTCGTCCGGACCTACACGCATTTTTCTCTAGTCTTCTCGGCTTGGATCGGTGATCGACATCGCACATACCGTATCCGCCTTCCCGGGTGCGATACAATTCATACAGCCCGATGCGTCGAAAACGGGGGCTCTGCCGGGTAGTACCGGTAGATGAGCATATCTCAGCCGCGATAAGTCCACCCAACCAGTAGCAGTGTTTAGATTATCGGAACGGTTCAAGATCCAGATCTGCAGATCCTATCTTTACGCTTAAGGGATGGCATTGAGCGCTAGGGAGTAGTGGTCGCTCCAAATTCGACATCCACCTAAGGATTTCTGTTCTGAGCCTTGGTTTCCCACCTTTCTCCGGCTTCATTTCGTGTTAGGGTCAATGTTCACGCGCGGTCGGTCCGGCAGGACTGTTGATGTCTGCGGACTTTTGAGTGATTGAGTCGGATTACTCTGACTTGGGGGATGAATAGATGCGCGGGTGGATTGACATAGATTAAAGAGAATACTAGCGTACGCGTCGGCAGTCTTCGCATCTACATGAATATACGGGCATGATACCGGTATGCTATCTTCACTATTGCATATAGCTATGGAAGTTAAAGAACCCCCGGGCGGAGATCTTAGTGTATATCCTGAGCGGACACTTATATCCTCATCTGAATAGCCGTACCTATCACGTAACCAGTTCAAAAAAGAAGAAGCAGTTGACAATGCGGAATCATCAGGGTGAAGAGCCATGCGGTTGGGCAGAGGCCATAAGGAAAGATGTTGTGGATTTGATGTTTATAATAATACCAAAGTGGTGGAAGAAATAACATAGTAATCAAATACTGTAGTAGCTATGAATATGCGAGGAATGTATCTGCATTTTAGGGATATAGCGAGTGATAGGAAACCGCCCAGCATTCGCGCTACTCTCAATGCTTTAAACCGATTGGAAGGGTCGTTGATTTCTCTTCGTACGTCTAAACAGCAGACAATATCTTCGGATATGACACCTTGTGAGCAAATATTTGCCGGCATCTGAAGATATCGCTTGAAATAGTGGCCGCTCCTAGAATAGCATCATCGATGTTTAGCGAAAGGTGAAATCTACGTATCGTAATTTAGAAATGTATGATGGTGTATGCATTATCGAACCCCAGTTTTTTAAGGCATATTCAGAATATCGTTGCGGGATAATTCTTGGAATATGCACCACCCTCTCTGCATCTAGCTCCGTGTCCATCCCCAACTTCCCCCTAATTTCTCAAGCTCATGCTGATACCCGGACAGCCATCGTTGCTGTGCACGTTCTATTTGGGAACACCTCCCAGCATCAATAATCCACTTCCCGTGTGTGGCTATGTCTAGATTCATCAAGATTCATCTACACCCGCTCCCTCGGCGGCGGTCACCGACGAAATGACAAAAGAAAATTCGACGAAGAAGGAATGATGCAACTGAGCAAAACTAAAAGACAAAGTGAAATAGAAGCGACCAAACAATCGATCAGGATTTGGATGATTAATGGAGTGTTGAAAGCGGGAGCGCCAGGCTTGGTTGGGGGGGCCACTTGTATTCTACCGCCAGGTACCAGACCACAATCCGCACGCTTGCGTCCCAAGATTAGCTTCACCGCCTCTTCGTTCCCCCTGGAGACAGCCCACAAGAGTGGTGTTCGACCATCGCAGTGTACGGGGTCAAGGTTGATGTCTTCTCGCTCTAACAGAACATTAACTACTCCCTTGTCTCCGTTCCAGGCAGCCCACGAGAGGGTTGTTCGGCCATTTTTATCTGCAATGTTGGGATCGATATCATTTTGTTTCAGTAGTTTCTTCAGGATATCCGTATGCCCCCCTCGAGCTGCCCATGCGATTGCTGTGTTGCCCATTGCGTCAGTCACATTCAAATCCGATTCCTTCATCTCCAATAAAGCGCTAGTCATTTCCAACATCCCAAGAGACACTGTCCAGTGGAGACATGTAAATTCTCTAAACCAATCGTACTCTAGATCAGGAGACGGCGTCCACAATTTCATAGGGTAATCCCCATATATCAAGAGTATCCTCGAAGATACATGCTGGCCGAATCCATCCAGCAGCCTCAGAATAAGCCCTTTCACATTTTCTGTCATCTCCCTTCTTGCGTGCTTTTCCCAGTAACACGAAGCGTAACCTAGAAGCGGGGTTGTTCGTATGGCAGCGTGAGAAGACGACGGAAGTGCCCAGACAGACCGGAAATTGAGGTATGTTAAGCAAATCTCCGCGATCATGGAGTGGGGGCTTTCAAACAGGGTTGGAGTGTTGGACAGGTGATCCCGCAGAGTGAGGTGGACAAGCCGGACGGTGTTTGAGGATTCCTCAAGCGTTATGAGCCCGATAGACCACCCTATAAGTGTCTTTATCGGAGGAACGCTTCCGGGATCTTGATCTAGAGTTCCTATCTCTACCCCTAACGCATGGCGTAGCTCGAGTGCTTGTAACGGTCGCTCCGAGTGTGCTACCCACATCAGGGCTTTTATTCCGAACTCTGGTCTCCGGCCTTTCTGCGCTTTTATTCGCGCTAGACTTTTCGCGTAGACATCTTCTAGCCCTTCGCCTTTCGACATCTGGTTCAACCTTTTCCTTCTGTCGGAAATGATCACCTCTTCTAGAATAGCGTCGATGCTCAGCGAGACGAGTAGGAATCTGTGCATGATTGTTAGTAAGTGGATGATCATGCATGTGGGTGGAGTATTGATATTCTAACGAACGATTTGGATAGATTGCCATGGATAGTCCTTATAATATCTGACCGTAAACTATCGTCCATCACGTCGGGTTCCGTGTCCATCTCTAACTTCCGCTTCAAGTAGCTCTCAATATCGTGTGGTTTAGGACTAATTGGGATCGTGACCACCCTGGTGAAACATCTTGTGATTTGGGCTTCCACATGAGGCCTCCCAGTAAGGAACACACGCACATTTGATAGCTCTTGAACAATATCTCTTAGCGATGCAAGAAGCCTTGGAAGCTCCTTCGGCGCAAGTTCATCAAGTGCGTCGATGCAGATAAAAACCTGGGGTAAGGAAACCATTGACCTCTTTAGTATCTTCTCAAGATCCGAAAGACACAGCCCTTGGCCACCACACTCATCTTTCACCCTCCGGAAAGCCTCCCGTACAGGTCCTAGAATACGGCCATCTTTGACAACCAGCTGCTTCAAGATGGCTCCTATCATATGGGTAGTTGTCTGGTCGTGCAGCTCATGGTGGTCACAATACAAAATCACGACGGCGCCACCCTCCTGACTTGCCTGTTCATCCAGATTGTCGATCACCAGGGAACTAGTGTTGCTAGTCGTCAGAGATATTTGTTTCGCTCGAAGGGTCCAACCGCTTACCTCAGACACGTCTTCCCCACTCCCGGTTCCCCAGGGCAAAAGCAGACAGCTTCATCGGCTGGCCTGTCCCCACCTCTCCATTCCAGAAATTCGTTTGTTTCTAGAAGCCAGCTACCGACGCCAGGGTGTCGGCCGGCACGCACTCCCAAATGTCTTTTTCGAGGCTCTAGTGGTGAAAGCCACTGTAGAAGCTCCAGCTTCTCATCGGAGGGATTGAAGATATATGTGTTGAAACTCTTTGATATGTTGCCGCTGCCGGTGTTATTGTTGCCAAATTTGGTCGAATGTGTATGTGCGGGGGGATCCATGATATTCTGTGCGAAGTGTCGATTGAACCTAGAGTTCTACGGAGGAATATTGTACTAGTACATAATATAAGTATGTGACCGGTATTTGCGAGTTCATGGGAATGCCCAGGACAGAGCTGAGAAAGCACAAAGCGATCCGAGTTGTTGTGTCACAATCGTCCCCCAATCATATCCATGCTCCAGAGCCTTTGCGCAACGAGTTCGAAGAATGTCTTGCAGAGGGCACTGGAGCGGAATTGGGATTTAGAGTTCAGGTGCCGTACTCGAGTAAAATCAACGATCAGAAGGCCTGACGCCGCCCGACCCTCTGCGCAGTGCTGAGGCTAATAAGACGGGGTGTAGGTAGACTATGATACTGGTATCAATCTCACTCTTTCCGAATCTTCTATTTGCACTCGAGTGAATAAACCGGTGTGGCAGCCACTGTGCAAGTACCGTAAAAACTTTTGCGATTCGCCAGCAGATCCTCACCCTTTTTATCCCCTAAACCGCTGAGACATTCAGCCATTTGAAATGTTGAACACTAGCCTATTTGAGCAATCGGGAGTAGATCTACACTCTCCTCATCGTTTCCATCACGGACATACTGAGGAATATAGATTTTGCGGAATTCTGAGTACTACGCCTCTAGCAAACAACAAGGTTTTTCCTATCACGGTTACTCAAATAGGCTAGTGTTCAACACTGTAAAATGGGGCTAGCAGTCGGTAATGTATGATACTTCCCCACCTTCCTCACCACCTCCATCGCCACCTTCACTTCAATCTCCTACCGCTTACTTCCTCTCCCACGCAGAACCTCATCTATTCCCCCTCCAACCAACCAACCCGTTCAATCGCTTCTCACCGGACCCTGTACCGTACCGACTGGACGGAGACAGTAGATTACTCGAGTAAATTCCAGATACTACATAGTCGTTGCCAAAAACTCCCACTCAGTTTGCATCCCCTTGGCATGAAGCGGATTCGATTAAGTTACTTTTCCTAGCAAGGCTCTTCGCCCCGCTTTACTTCAGCCCAGTCACACAGGGTTTATAAACTCCCTTGATACCTCTCTAGGTCGCTCTACTATTTCTGCATTCGGCAAAAATTGTGGAGAGGACATCATGACATATCCGGCACCGGTCAGCATAGGTAACCGCAGTTTCTGCAACGTGTCGAATAGTTTTAACACGACCTTCTATAACCCCGACGAGGATGCGCTAATTATGGACTGGCTCTCTCCACTAGAGCCAAGTCACAGACATCAAGGTGTGCGCGTCGAGCGATTTGACGGTATCGGAGATTGGCTTTTGGAAACGAAAGAGTTTCGGGAGTGGAGAGGCAGTGAGGGTGGAGCCAATAAGGCTGTGTTATTTTGCTCTGGGAACCTGGGAGTAGGCAAGACCTATCTGAGGTAAGACAGGATTGTTCGAGAGAAGTGAATATTACTAATTGCCAGGAATACTAGTTCCCTAGTGATCGACACCCTATGCGATCAGGCAAGGGAGGAAGATATCGCCGTTGCAGGCCTGTACTGCGACTTCCTCGCTCAGCAAGAGCAAACAGTCACCAATATGATGGGAGCCATTCTTAAGCAGCTAGTAGTCAGGGGGGGGATCCCGGAGTATATACGCAAGGCGTTTCGAGAAGGGAAAGCCGGGTGGGGTGGTGGAAGGCTACGACTTGCTGATCTGATACGAATGTTGAGGATTGCTATTGCTTCGCTTCCCCAAGTTTTCATTTGTATAGATGCTCTAGACGGATGTTTACCGAATCACCTACAAGGGCTCCTTGAGTCACTAGTACATATCGTTCGGGAGACCCCAAAGACTCGCATATTCCTCACCGGGCGGCCCCATATTACGGAAGCTATCCAAAGATATTTCACCAATGCGGTCGTGATGCCCATCAGTCCTAACACAGACGATATCAGGCATTATTTAGAGAGGAAGCTAGATATGGACGTCGAGCCAGAGGCGATGGACTGTGATTTACGGGAAGATATTGTGAGAATTACTTTGGAAAAGATGTCCAATATGTACGTAGGAGCATTTGGTGTTTCCACTCTATCAACTATGTATGCTTACCAACAACCGTGTGCAGATTCCTCCTTGTTTCACTAAACATGGACGCTATTCTAGGAGAGGAGACAATTCGTGAGAGAAGAAAGAAACTGGAAGAGATGGCACAAGGCAATGGGCTTGGCGATGCATACACGGCAACCCTACCCAGACTGAAGCGACAGAAAGGAAATAAATCAGTACTCGGATTGAAGGTCCTGATGTGGGTGTTATATTCGGAACGGCCGTTACGAGCCGAGGAGCTTTGCCATGCCTTGGGAGTGGAGATAGGATCTACGGATCTAGATTCGGAAAACGTTCCTACGTTAAAGACAGCCCTATCATCTTGTCTGGGTCTTGTCACGGTCGAGGCATCTTCGTCCACCGTCCAGCTGGTGCATCCCACCCTGCGAGAGCATCTTTTAACTGATCCTACCCTATTCGATAGGCCTCACTCAACAATTGCAGAGGTTTGCCTGACATACCTCAATTTTCCTAATGTCTGGAATCTTGAGCCAACTCTTGACTTAGCCCCCCCGGCGATGCCCCTTCTGGAATATGCGTCTTGTTACTGGGGAGAGCATACAAGGAAGGGGATGACGGAAGATGTGAAAGCGCTTGCGCTGAAGCTACTTGGTAGATTTGATGAGCATGTATCTGCTCGCCTAATGTTATTGCATTATAATGATGATAAGCGCTCAGGCCTTGGCCCTTACGAGGTAGGAGGAGCTACAGGATTTACAGGACTCCACGCGGTAGCATTTCTCGGGATTAGTGCGATAGCCGCCCCGCTATCAGAGATAGAAGACTGGGATGTTAATGCAAGCGATTGTACTGGTGGCACTGCCCTGACATGGGCGGCTAGGAACGGGAATGAGGGGGTAGTAAGAGTGCTTTTGGAACGAGAGGATCTCAATCCAGACCAGGCGGACACCAAATATGACCGAGCGCCACTCTCGTGGGCGGCTGGAAGTGGGCATGAAGGAGTGGTGAAGATTCTTTTAGAACGAGAGGACATCAATCCCAACCGGGCAGACAATTGTGGTCAAACGCCACTCTCGCTGGCGGCTGAGAACGGACACCAGGGAGTAGTAAAGATTCTTTTAGAACGAGAGGACATCAATCCCAACCGGGCAGACAATTGTGGTCAAACGCCACTCTCGCTGGCGGCTGAGAACGGACACCAGGGAGTAGTAAAGATTCTTTTAGAACAAGAGGACATCAATCCCAACCAGGCAGACATCAAATGTGGCCGAACGCCACTCTCGTGGGCGGCTGGGAACGGACATGAGGGGGTAGTAAAGACTCTCTTGGAACAAAAGGATGTTAATCCTGGCCTGGTGGATTCCAGTGGTCGAACGCCACTCTCGTGGGCTGCTGGGATGGGGCATGAGGGAGTAGTAAATGTACTTTTGGGTCGAAAGGATGTCGATCCTAACCGAGTGGATTCCAGTGACCGAACGCCACTCTCGTGGGCCGCTGGGAACGGACATGAGGGGGTAATAAAAGTGTTTTTGGAACGCGAGGATGTCATTCCCGGCCTGGCGGATTCCAGCGGCCGAACACCAATTTTGTGGGCTACCTCAAAGAGGGATGAGCGAGTTGTCAAGTTGTTCTTGGAGCCCAGATATTTCGCCCCTAATCAAACACCAACCGACCAAGTACCACCAGTTTCCCTCAGGATAGCTATTACCGTTTGTTTCCTCATTACTGCTCTGCTCTTTCTTTCCCACCTTCTCACCATTGCATAGTTGGCTGGTACATACGGAGCTTGTGGGGGCAAAACTCCCCTCGAGCCTGGATGGAAACAACCGCACGCAAGAGCAAACCAAAAAGAACAAAGGGGTTTTCTTCGTCATCTGGTGCTAAAGGTTTAACGTTTCCTTTTCTCTCCTTTTCTCTCCTTTGTTTGTAAGAACACTAAGTACAATTGGCATCTATCATAGCGTTATCACTGCTCTTATCCTAGTCCACCGCTTTTCTATGTATATTTCCCTGTGGAAAATGTGTTGAAGTAGATTATATATGAACATCCTAGAGACCTGGCAGACCAGAAGGAAGGCCGTACAAGCACTATTGATGGACTTCAATTACCTCTCGTTATTCCGTATCCAATACCTGTCGGAGGGTAACTAATAAACGGCGCAAGGTCGAACACTCTAGACTATAGCGCAGGTGTAATCACAATCTCCATTCGCTCCCCATCGCTCCAACCCACTACCGTAGACAAAGCATGGGTATAATATATGAAATAAAACGAGGTCACCTTGATCGTCCCATAGCTTCCTACACCTACCGATTTCTTTCTATGTGGGCCCCTATTTGCCAGCGTACTTCCATAATAATAATATTATAGTAAAGACATGACCATAGAACCGTCTCCGTTCAATTATTCTAACTCTAGAACGAATGCAATCACCAAAGGCGTTCTGTAAAACCTTCCGTAGTTAACTACAACACTCTCTACTTACGGCAACTCTTATATCTATCTTTATCCGTCAACTCGGACAACTATCCACTTCCGTCAACTCTAATAATATCTTCTACAGACATGGTATTCTAATTACTTACCCCTTTACCCAATCGCATACCTCTCTTTAATTTTCACCCTTCACAACACCCTATCCTTCTGCCCAAATCGTTACCAACATCTGATAATCAGCAAAGGTAGCACACACTAATTACAATCTACTACCCCGGCCATAGAGAGCAGCGGCAGGATTCTCAAAGTGTGAGTTCCTCTTGCTGCGATTCTTAGCCGCCATCTTTGCTATTGTACTTGTACCGTAAAAACTTTTGCGATTCGCTATCTGAGGATTCCCGGAGGCCGAGTCATTAGCCCAAGATAGGTTTAGCTTGGAAAGCTGAGAAGATCAAACAAGGCCAAAGCACTCAGGCTATACCATGTTAGGAAAGTACTAATCCATCTCAAGAAACTTTGTCTCTGAATCCCGAGATTTGCGATCTAACCGACGCGGGGAATCACCAAAGTTTTTACTGTACCACCTCTTCCTGAGATAGCGAATCGCAAAAGTTTTTACGGTACTCCTTCTCCCTTTATCTGAGTAAAGATAGGTACAGGGCTAGCAACTAGCAGGGATATGAGTGATCCATCCTGGTGGCGATTACTAAAGACGTAGGTTCAATGCACCCCGTTTCGGACAGATTTTATCCCCAATGCAAGCATTTCAGAAAACTGCTTGGCTTATGCTTGCGGCTGTCGGAATAGTTTGTGGTTTCCCGCTTGTATCCTATCCCCCGTTCCCCTATAGCACTATACATAGCACTAGTAAGTCGGGGTTACAAGCGGCATGTATTCCCTTCAAAAAAAATCTATACTAAAGCTTTTGAGGACTAATAATAAATAAAAAGGAAAATGTAGCTGTATCATGAGGGCAAGGGATGGGGCCATATCACAACAAATCACTCGAATCGAACTTCAAAAATGTGAAATCAAGGGTCAATCTTAAATAGATTTGTATTCACTTATCCTGTCGCGCTTGTCTTTTATGATACCTCTCCAGACATCACCCGTGACTGGCTGTGATATTAAATACAGACTTCCAAGTCCAGCACAGCCATCAGGGTATCATCCATTACCATACTAGGCTTCCAATCTCGAGTGCTCACTGTCATTCCTTGTCAAGCCATACATCCCACCATACTAGTTACTATTCCTGCAATGCTTATCATTTCACAATTCAACCAGTGCACACATTCCGGACAATAGATGGGAGGGCGACCGGTGGCGAACTAGAGACAACGGAAGGATAACGAAACAACACATGCACAATCAAGAAGATTCAGTGCGGGGGAAATCATCCAACAATCGAAATAGTGATATAATAAAATTTGCTTGAACTTGGACTATTAGTACCTAATCTCCTGCATTAAACAGAAATTTTTTCTCATTTTCCCAAAATCCACTAATATGAACTATCAGCGATGAGGCAATCGCCACTACAGCTTTGTCACAAGTTCTAGAAAATCGCGAAGATCTTGACTGTCACGCTTATTTTTCGTCTTTAGAAATACCCCCCTGTACTGATTCTAGAATTTCATTGCTTTCGAACAACGGCTGCTTTGGGATGGCTTCCACCATGTTGGGACTCGACCGTCCTTGTTGGCCACCAGAGTCCCAGTAAACTCGCCAACAGTGGGATCTTCCCGCCGGTTTGATGGTAGTTTATCGGTGACTCTAGAAATGATATCTATTGTCATCAGTGATACGTTAACAGGTCATACTCGTACAGTACATGTGCACCCCAACCCATGATGCGTCAGAAGTGTTGGCCAAGGGTGGAAATATTTTTTAGCCGGGTGTACGGCAGCATCAGCGACCATGGGGCGTGCGGTAATGTGGGAGACTACTCCGGTAAGATGTTCCGGGGGATCTTCTTTCTTGACGGAGCTCCGACGCAAAGAGGTCTGTAGGTAATATATTGTGCCTTAACAAAATGAACCGTACGGTACATCAACGAACAGGAAAAACTTCGGCCATGCCATGACAACAGCACTCCCCCACCAACCTAATGTCATGGAAATAAAAAAAAGAGAAAGAAAAAAAAGAGGTAAAACGTAAATACGTAGTAGAATACATAGAAATTAACATTTGATCAAGAGAAATATCGTTAGGAGGTTGAAAATGCGGGGTGATGGGGGGATGCGCGGCCATCGCTGGGTTGTGAGGTTAATTGTGTTAACGGAAAATACCGTGCCTAAGGCGTCCGTTGGCACCTCGAGTACTAGGGGTTGGAAGGAAGTCTGTCGAACATCCACGGTTACTCCTACAACCCCAGCGATTGAAATCTCACCTCCTTGTGACGTGTCATATCTTTCCAGTGGGCCAATCTGGGTCCTTGATTCTCATCATGGGTTATCTCATGATGGCTTCAAGTCTTCTACTCCATTACGATAGTTTTGAAATTCATCTTTTAAAGGCAAGTGATGAATGCTTTTATCTGATTTTAATCGTTTTCCATTGAGGGGTATTCGTTTACGAACGTTTCGCGACTTCATTGTCATCTTTGGATTTGGTTACGGGGTCTATTTTACTACGGTAATCATGGCAGGCATGTAGGACACGGGTGAGGGGGTGGCTGAGGCTGCAAGGCTGAAGTCATAGCATCATAGGGGTGACGCAAGTGGAATAGGGTTAGGAGTTTTTGTAGCTGGTGGAAGGAGTGGCGGAAAGGATGGCTTGTTTAGGTCAGCCTGAGGGGGGCGTGCCCTTGTGCCGAGTGGTTTTGTTTTATGGAGTTTGGTTTTGGTGGTAGGAGATTATAAGGTGTGCGGTCAGGAAATGGTTTTGGGGGATGTCACCCATTGCAAGTGGCATAACTCACGACCGTTTTTCTAGAGATTGGTTGAAGATTTGACTCGGGATTGTTGCCGGGAGTCTGCAGACGAACCCTATTCTCAAGGGTATTTCCGGGGGACCAGACGGCTGGCGCTAAAGTCCAGTAGGGGAAGGAAGTGGCTCGCTGAGGCCTGAGTTGATAGTAAGTTGTTTGGATATGAGAGGATTTTGATGAGGGTTGATTTATTTCCTTTGTTTATGGAGAGTAGGGATGGGTGAGGGAAGTTTTCTTTAACCTCGTGGTGACTAAGTTTCACTTAGGATTTTGAGTTGCCTGAGGTAAAGGCCTATATGTACTGCTGGTGGGAGGATGGAACTTGCTTGTTGCCAGAGGTATGGGGCAAACGACTAAATTGTCATAAAAAGCTCGAAGCATTTGTAGCTAATTAGTTATAAATCAAAAAGTTTTAAAAAAAAAAAAAAAAAAAAAAAAAGAAACAAATTCTGTTGAACTCTGGTTTGGTTGGCCGAAATTACGTGTGTGTAACCCAGATTATGCAGCTCAACAGCCCATAGACGCTAATTTTTGGTGATGGAAAAAAGTCTGTCGAACTCTTGGCGCTGTGGCTGGAGCACACAGTGTTCTCTGAATGGTTGAAATGGCCCTGGGGCCAATCAGAGGGAACTCAACAGACTTTTTTTTTTTTTTTTTTATACTTTTCGGCATTGAATTCTAGCTAGCTTCTTCTACACTAAAAAGCAAATACTCTACGGCCTTTCTGTAGTGATTCAGCTGTCTGTCCTCTTGTTCCCCAATGTTCCCGCCTCACCCAACCTTCCCAGATGAAACTCAACACCTAAATTTATTCCTCCGGATAATCCTCAGCCGGTATGTCGACCACCAACCAATAGCCGGAACCTAGTTAGTAGCAAACCCCAATACCCACCTAACCAACATGTCCCCGGTAGGCACCACCTGGTTCAGCCCTCAATAATCCAAAATAACTAAATTCAAAGTCAAAGAAACCATTAAACTCTCCCTTCAGCTCCCCCGGGTTTGTAATACGGATGTTGATCCCAGCCCCGAAGTTTTAATCTTAGCCGAGCGTTCTTTCCAGGTACGGTGCTTTTTTAGCCTGGTTACTTCCGGGCGTTTCTTCGATAGGTGTTTCATTCTCCCGCCAATTGGAGATCACTGGCAGCATGTCTTTCTCCTTAAAACCGTCCTCCACCACGTCCTCTACTCCCTCCGTAACCATAACCAGGGCCACTGAAGCCATGAGTTGTACCACTTGCAATGAGTGATACCCCCCATCCCCAGCCCCTATATCCACCCCTGCCCACGTAACTTGGGCTCCCGTAAACTCTAGCTCCTCTTCTTCTTCCATCACCAGGCCCTATCAGAACTCTGTCTCCAATTTCCCAAACAGCTAATCGCCCACCCTCACTGGCGGGATCAGAGGGCGCAACAATTATCTCCCTCCCATCAACCTCTATCATCTTATCTTCATCCTCCTCTTCCTCTATTCTTCTTCTCTTTCCTCCTTCCTCCTTCATTGTCAACGGCAAGTGCACCACCGCCACATCTACCGGCTCAGCCTCACTCGCCACACTCTCGGCCTCAACAGATTCAGCCACCACCGCCACCCGCTTCAACACAGCCACCTCTTGCCGCTGCTCCACAGGCAACTGTGGCGCATCCTCCTCAGCCACCCCCTCTTCTTCTCCATCCTCCTCTTTCTGCCTCGCCTCCAACACCAGCCGATGATTCCTCTTGGAAAGCACCGAAACTTGATGTCAAAGACGATCAATCTCTTTCTCCATCAACAACATCTTCTCAACCATCTCTCCTAACACCAAACCCGTTCTAGCTACCTTAGTAGCCGGAAAAGAAGTAGAACCTCGCTTAGCCATCTGTTCCTAAAACAATAGTACTATGGGAAGATGAGGGACTTAAAATAGTAGATGAATGAGATAAAATATCTCTTAAAAAACGAAGCAGACTTAGAGGATTACTCCTGAAAGAATAAAGACTTGAGGTTATCATGAGATAAAGATCAAGGAGGATGGTTGGCTGAAGCCCAAAATGTGACGAGTCACTCGGAGTTGAAATTTCAATCGCTGGGGTTGTAACAGACACGGTCCTGTCTCGACAGACTTACCCACAACCCCCGGTACGTTTAACCCGCCATGAGGTGATAAATAAAAGAACAGGGAAACGGAAGCGGAATTAATATTGCTGACTATTCTCCGTAAATTAGTAATAATCTCCCTTCGTTCGTCCCTGCTACTCCTATTCTTAATTGTGCTCAGTGGGTAAACGTGAGTGAAGTGAAGTGGTCCGGTGTGGGGAGAGGGAATAGTAATTTATGTATAATACTTGTGCGTAACTTCGTTTGTATTGTACTTAAACTAAGATACTTGCAAGGAAAGTGCGCGAGTTGAAATAAACGGTATTAGAATATATGCGACCCGGAGTCCATCCCCTGCTTGCTACAAGAGCCTGTGCTTCTCCAGGAAATTCTAAAACATGACAAAGGAAAGTGTGGAGAATATTCACCAAAATCCCCAATTTTAAAAAAGAATAATGAGCAGTACGAATCTAACACTCTCACCCATCCCCTAAAATTTCCCGCCCATCGCATCATCAGCCCAAGCATCTTCTACTATTTTACGCCGGTACCCAAATAGTCATCGTTGCCAATAACCCGCTCACTGTGTGTGGCGAATTCATCAAGATTCACCACACTCACTCTCTAAGCAGTGGTCATCGATGAAATGATAAAACTTTCGACAAAGAAGGAATGATCCAACTGAGAAAACCAAAAGATAGAGTGAAACGGAAATAACCAGACAATCGATCAGGATTTAGATGACTAACGAAGTATCCGAGGCGGGGGCACCAGACAGGGGTAGTAGAAACCAAAAGGAGCGGATCCACTTGGAGCGGGGTTGAGGAGGCCGCTGGTATTCTATCGTTAGATGTCAGGCCAAAAGCTGCATCTTTGCGTTCCAGGAGTAACTTCACAGCCTCTTCATACCTCCCGGAGACATCCCGCAAGAGTGGTGTTCGGCCATCTTTATCTGCGTATCGTAATTTAGAAATGTATGATGGTGTATGTATTACCGAGCTCCAGTTTTTCAACGCACATTCCGAATAGAGACTTTTGGGAATCCCAATTTGGTTGCTTAAAGGAAATTTTTAAGTTTGCACGGACAATAGAATCAGGGATAGGATACTCAAGAACAGAAAGGATCGCCAAGGTGGCAACATCATGTAAAGTAGGACACTGTTTCGCCGTTTCCTATAAACACATTGAAAATGGAAGATACAGATACAGTACCGCAGCTGATTTCCATGATTGATGAGAAAACACGAGAAATCCTCAAAGCATGTAGTGCGGAGATTGTTTTCCTTTACTTTATTGAGTGTCTTGACTGGGAGTTACCAGAATCAAAGTCCTACCGGCAGCATACTCTTCAAACCCTCAACGAAAATGACATTTACCACCTTACGCGGTTTACTCTTCTTGACCTCAAGCATATTACCAAGCTTCTTGATATTCCTACCGTCTTCTCAACCCGCTCAGGCTACCAACTAGCTGGCAAGGAAGCTTTTGTTTTATTACTTTGTCGCTTGGCGTGGTCTACACGACTTGAAACTCTTTCTATTTTTTTTCAGTATCCTTCAAGCATGATCTCCGAAGCAGTCAATTGGGTCCTAGCATATATGCATTCAAACTGGAACTTTCTCTTACATGATTTCAACTCACCTCTCGCCTCCGAACACCTTTCACCCGCAACTTGAAGGCTCAAGCTCTTTGCTCTTAAAATTCATACTAAAGGGGCTCCACTTCCGGCCTGCTGGGGATTTATCGACTGCACTATACGAGAAATTTGCCGCCCAGCCAAGTGGCAGAGGGAGTGCTATAATAGGTATAAGCATATATATGCAGTTAAATGCTCTGCTGTGAAGGCACCAGATGGGCTTATTTATCTTCTTTGGGAACCTTTTGAAGGTAGGAGGAATGAAAATGCATTATTGTCAGAGAGTGAGCTTCTCACAAGATGTAAAAAATTGGCCCCATCTTACTATCTTTTTAGTGATTCAGCCTATCCTGTATCTTTAGTTTTACTTTCTTCTTTTAATAACTCTAGCTTAACTAAGGAGGAAAAAATATTTAACAAAAGAATGTCATCCTGTCGAGAGGCTGTGGAGTGGGAGTTTGCAAATATTTTACGTCTCTGGAGTGAATTGGACTTTTCCTATAATCAACTTATATATGGTTCACCAATTGGGCTTCAGTACCATGTTGCTACTATTTTAACAAATATTCACATCTGCTTATATGGTTCTGAAACCTCTTTTTATCTTAATTGTTGTCCACCTTCTATTGAAAATTACTTGAAAAAACCAGGTGTAAATAGTACAGGAGAAGATTAAGCATGTCAGATAGTGTGGAAATTATTAGTTGTTGCTTGACATACTGAACTTATCGAGTATGCATATAACCTGTTCGGCTATTGTTATATTATCAGGATTGACATCATCCCATTCGAGTAGTATTATCACCACTCTCTTCTGCCCATTCCAGGTGCCATCCAAGAGTGGTGTTTCACCGAAATTGTCTGGGCTATCGGATTTAACTTCTTCCCTTTTGAAAAGCATTTTTGACCACTACCTTATGTCCACTGCAAGCAGCACACGAGAGTTGAGATTAGCCGTCATTATTTGGCTTGTCAGAGTTGATCTCACTCTTTTCGAATAGCATTTTCATCACCTCTGTGTGCCTATTATAAGCAGCAGACGAGAGTGGTTTCCAACCATCGTTATCTGGATTATCATAGGTGACCTGGCTTGGTTCCCCTAGCATTTTCACCACTTCAGCATACTAATTGTAAGCAGCCCTCAGAGTGGTGTCCAGCAACTGTTATCTGGCATGTTGAGATTGACCTCGTTCTGTTTGAGTAGCATTTATACCACTTCTGCATGCCGATAGCCAGCAGTACAGAAGTGTAGTGCCAGTGTTCGGCCATCTTTGTCTGGCTTGTCGGGATTGACCTCAGTCTATTCCACTCGTATTTTCACCATTCCCACATATCCATTCCATGCAGCATCACAGAGCTGTGTCAGGCTGTCGTTATCTTGCTTGTCAGGGTTGACCAGGCTCCATTCGAGTAGCCTTTTCACTGCCTCCATGTACCTATCGTAAGTAGTAGAGGAGAGTAGTATCCAATCATTGTTGTTTAAATTATCAGAGTTGACCTCGCTCTGTTCAAGTAGCACTGTCATTACTTCCACTTGCCCATTCCAAGCAGCCCTCCAGAGTGCTAACCTTTAGACAAAGAACTTCACGTTATATACACTAGTACGGATAAGTATACACATCAAAGGGAGTTGATTGATGCCGCCCTGCCTGTCACTTATTATAAAGCTATGAGTGTTAGAGCAGAGAAGTATTTTCTTTCTATTAGTTGTACATTGGTGATTAAACTTTTATTATAGCTTTGATTTTGGTAGTCTGTTCATAAGCCAGTGGCTCTACCATTACTACCTATATTGCGCATCTTATATGTTATCAGCGAGTAGTCTATAGTTTATCATTCTCTTAAGATAGAAGAAACAAAATCTCCCCTAATTCTCCCTTTGTCGATAAATCTCTATTCTAGTCCTAATATCCTCCATAATTATACTAGTACATAGTTCCCCCAAAGTAGAATTAATCTGTCTTAATTCATATCTAATTTCCTTAATCTCCTCCTTTATCTCTTGTGTTTCCTTCTCCCACTTGCTCTCCTACGACTTAGTCAACTCTAAAAACATCGTGGAAAGCTTTGCTGCTGGTAGGGTATAGCGGGGATTTGGCTCTAAGAAAGAAGCAGAAGCGGATTGATGATGAACTTGGTGGATTGGTGATATAGGGGACATCCAGAGTATCACAGTGGTGGTACTCATTGAGGGTGAATTAGAAGGGGAATCAATTATAACTGTAGAATCTTCAGTCGTATTTGGATTTTCAAGAATATTACTTGTAGGTGAGGCCACAATATGCGTAGGTATCTGACACCGCTTTTTTCTCTTTTGAGGCTACAATGGATCAGCGACTAAGGATGAATTTTCTGTATTGTTGAGACTTAGTTGCTGGGTCGGTATCATTCTCTGCATTGCTGCAAATCGTATGGCTAATCCCCGCTCTCGCTCTTCCTCTCCAGCTTTCCACTTTGTACTTGTCTTGTCCTCCTTATCCTTTCTTGTATCCTCCTTTAAGCCCTTCACCTTTTCTAAAAGCACAGCTAATCAGATTAGGTCACTCTCCTTCAGCTGAAATTTGTTATCCACAATTCGACGCTCTCCACTGATTCTCTTTCATGTCGGATTTTCTTTAAACTTCACCAAATCCACTAGCCTCCTCTTCAACCTCTCCACATCCCACCCAGGGTAATATCCTTCCTGTTCTAATTGCTTCCTTACTTGCTCCCAATACTCTCCCGTGGACCCATGTGGTGCTGAATATGGATTTATATTGCTAACCGCAGTGCAAAGTGCCCTACAGGCTGTAAAGCTGTTCGTTGGACTGTGGTATGGTTGGTGGCTTTTGGTTTCTTGGCTTAGCTTTTGGTAATATGTACTCAGGTCAGACTCACTCTGCGGCATGCTGTTGGTCATATTCATCCCATCCATTTTGCATATATCTTATTAAGTTCTGGGTTTCGTATTTCCCCTTCATTCACTCCCACTTCTTATATTCTCACAATAATTCTATTCAATTCTGCAGATTACGACTGATATACGCCACCATTACACAACTTTCTTATTTGGTTTAGTTCTTCGTCTATGCAAACCTAAAAATTTCCTTTAAGCAACCAACTTGGGATTCCCAAAAGTCTCTATTGTGCATGAACAAAATTAACAGAAGAATAACAACGACAACGAATGCGCAATTTACCTGGTGATGACTACCACCATATATTTAACCACCTCAACATCAACTAAAAAAAATTAAAAAATTAAAAGAAATACATAGCAGTAATCAGTACTTAGTATACCATCCATCAGCCTTAATAATTGCTTCTACCCTATCCACCATAGATCCTGCCAGAGTATCAAAAACCTTTGAATCAAGAAGTTCCCAACAATAAGTGACTGCCTCTTCAATTGTCTTTTTGACCATATGCTCAGGGCCCTTCATGAGATGAAGATCAGGATAGTGCTTAGAATGCTTATCCTTGATCAGAGACTAGATATTTTCAATTGGATTGAGATCTGGTGGATAGGGGGGAATTTCTAGTAGTGTAATTCCATGCTCTCTGAACCATCTCATAAAGGGCAAGTGAGTTTTAGCATTGTCAATAATCAAAAAGACCTTCTCCTCTTCAGACTCTTTCTTAATATCCTCCCATATGTCTACAAAGTCATATTGATTATAAACTTCAATAATTGACTTTGCAGTAACCCCACCACCAGCGGAGGAAGGATCAGGAAAAACAGGAAGAAAGCAACCATACTTTTGGCCATAAAAAACCCAGTCATCATTTGGCCAACCTTTCTCTCTCCTCTCCTAGGAGCTTCCTCAACAGTCCTTATTCCATTTCTCTTTAGGATATCTAAATATCCACTTTCTCCTTCTACCACCCCCTCTCTCAATAGTCACCTCATCTCCCCATATTACCTTCCTTCTCCACATATTTTTTGTCCAATGCCTATGAGCAAATGCCCATTCCAATCTCTTCTTAGCAAGACCTTCATCAAGATGTACCCTCTCTTGTGCCACCCATTTTTTAAGATTTTTTCAAGAGAGTCTGTGCCTTATAGTCTTCTCAGAAACATTTGGTGCAATTTTCTTGGCAATGTCTTGATAGCTGTTATGGTGATTTTGAGGGCTTCCTTAACCATAGCTTCATCCTGAGCCTTAGAAGTCTTAGGAGGTCTTCCTCTGCCCTCTTTCTCCTCCCCCTCTTGATCTCCCCTTTCAACTGTGTTATGAACAGTAGTAAGAGGGATATTGAGTTGGTGGGAAATGTCTATTAAGGGCATGCCTGCTTCATGCAAGCCACACACTCTCCCTCTTGTCCATGTACAATATCATATATCTTGTAATTCACCCCCCCCCCGATATGAGGTCTCCTCATGAGCAACATCTGCACAGGCGGTATCTCCCAAAAAATATCTCCCAACAGCACTGGAACAACTTGGAAGATTATTCCACCTAAATCCAAGTAAGAGTATTGATAGATAGATGCAAACTTGGGGAAGCAGGCAATCGCCTAACTTACCCCGGTACTCATATTATTATAACCTAAGTTCCGGAAAGTCACAGACTTCGGATGCCACGCTTATTTCCCGCCTTCAGAAAATACCCCCGTACCGATTCCAGAATTTCATCCGTCTTTTCGGTCACCAGATGTATGAGATGGTTCCCGTCATGGCACTTGTCCGTCCGTTCCTACTGACCATGGGAGTCTCAGGAGACCCCCCCTAATGGTGGGATCTTCCCGCCGGTCTGATTGATGGCAGTCTATTGATGACTATGGAACCAATATTTATTTATTGTCATTAGCGATATATTGATGGGGTATGTGTGCGTACTAGCAGTTTGACCAGCGGTGTTGCGTCCAAGGTGCCAGCTGAATGTGGGAATGGGTTGGGGATAAGTATTGTAGCATCGGCAGGAATGGAAAGTGTGGAACAAGTATTCCGTATTACGGTAAGGTGTCCCCCAGGGACTTCTTCCTTAACAAGAGTTATGGTGCAAGAGGGGCCAGTACTTTAGACTGCGCCTAAGGTGTCCGTCGGCACTTCGGGTACGTTTGACCCGCCGTGAGGGGACAAACAAAAGAGTAGGGAAAAAGGAAACAAAAGTGCAGAAATATCATTGACGATTCTCTAAAACTTAGTAATAAGCTCCCCGCGTTCATCCCTGCCACTCACCCCTATGTCCTTAAGGGTGTGCAGCGGGCAAATGTGAATAAAATAGAGTGATTTAGTCGGAAGAGAGGAAATGATTATCATAGTTGCATGCGACTTTGTTTGTACTTAAATAAAGATGCATTCTAGGAAAGCGTAGAAGTAAATAACATCAAAATATATTCAGGCCAAAGCCCATTTCCTGTTTGATACAAGAGTCTGTCCCCCCAATGAAATCCTAACACATGGCAAAGGAATGCAGGTGGGGAGATTATTTACCAAAATCCCTAATTCCAAAAAAAAGAGAAGGGAAAATAATAATAACCAAATCTAACGCCCCCGCCCGTCCCTAGCGCTTCTCATCCATCACACCATCATGCCCAAGCACGCTCTGCTATCCTACGCCGGTACCCTAACAGCCCCCGTTGCCAATAACATGCTCCCAATGTATGGCTATACCCAGATCCATAAATATTCACCACACCGGCGGCCATCGATGAAATGATAACAAAATGTTTGGCGAAGAAGGAATGATCCAAATGAGAAGAACCAAATGACAGAGTAAAACGGAAATGGCCAGACAATCAATCAGGATCTGGATTACTAACAGAGTGTAGGAGGTAGGGACGCAAGGCTGGGACAGTAGAGACCAAAAGGAGATGATCCACCTAGAGTAGGGTTGAGGCAGAGCTGACAGCCGGGTTGTGGAGGCTATTGGTATTCTACCGGTAGGTGTCAGGCCAAAAGCCGCATCCTTATATTTTAGGAGTAACTTCACCGCCCCTTCATGCCCCCTGGAGACGGCCCACAAGAGTGGTGTTCGGCCATCGTGGTGTATAGGATTCAGGTCGATGTCCTTCTGTCTTAGCAGAATATCGACTACTTCCTTGTCCCCCTGCCAGGCGGCCCACGAGAGGGACGTTCGGCCATCCTTATCGGCAATATTGGGATTGGGATTCTTTTGCTCTAATAAATTTTTTAGGATATTGGTATACCCCCCTCGAGCTGCCCACGCAATTGCTGTGTTGCCTGTTGTGTCGGTCACAGTCAAATCCCATTCCTCCATTTCTAATAAAGCACTAGTCATTTCCAACATCCCAAGGGCCGCTGTCCAATGGAGGGGTGTAAATTCCCTAAGCCTATCTTGTTCCAGATCATGAGACGACATCCATTCTATAGGGTAATCCCCGTATATCAAGAGTATGCGAGAGGATATATGCTGGTCGAATCCGTTCAGAAGCCTCAGAGCAAGCGGTTTCACTTTTTGCGTCATCCCCCTCCTTGCGTGCCTTTCCCAGTAACAAGAAGCGTAATTTAGAAGTGAGGCTGCTGATCCGGTACCGGTAGGGACAGGGGATGGTCTAGGTCCCCCGGCGGGCAGGGAATTGAGGTATGTTAGGCAAATCTCCGCAATCATGGAGTGGGGGTTTTCCGAGAGTTCCGAGAGGACTGGATTATTAAATAGATGTTCTCGCAGAGTGGAGTGGACAAGCCGGGTGGCTGAGGATTTCTCAAGCGTTATGAGCCCGAGAGACCACCCTAGGAGTGTCTTTATTGTAGGAGCGCTTTCAGAGTCTGGATCTACCTCTAGCGCGTGGCATAGCTCGCTTGCTTGTAATGGCCGCTCCGAATATGCTACCCACATGAGGGCTTTCATTCCGAATGTTCGTCTCGGGCCTTCCTGCTCCTTCATTCGCTTTAGAGTTGTCGCGTAGGCATCCCCCAAACGGTCGTCTTTTGATATTTCACTCAGCTTTTTTCTTCTCTTGTGGATAGTGGCCTCCTCCAGAATAGCATCGATACTTAGCGAAACAAGAAGGAATCTACGCATGACCATTAGTAAATATATAGTCCTGCATGTATGGTGAGGTGTTGATATTCGAACGAACGATTTGGATATACTGCCTTGGATAACTTTTGTAATATCTTCCTGCAAAAGCTCGTTCATCTCGTGGTGCGCCGTGTCCATCTTCAACTTCCTCTGTAGGTAGCTCTCGATATCGTCTGGCTTAGGACTAATTGTGACCGTAACAACTTTAGCGAGATGTCTTGAGATTTGGGTTTCGACATATGGTCTCCCGGTAAGGAACACATGCACGTTGGGTAGCTCTTGAACACGCCCCAGCGATGCAAGAAGCTCTGGGAGCTCCTTCGACCTTAATTCGTCAAGCGCATCAATGCAAATAAAAACTTGGGGTAACGAAACAGCCGACTCCTTCAGTATTCCTTCAAGATCTAGAAGGCGCAGCCCCCGACCACCACACTCATCTTTCGCTTTGAGGAACGCTTTCCGAGCAGACCCCAGAATGATGTTGTCTTTGGCTGCCAGCTGCTTCAAGATGGATCCCATCATATTGGTGGCTGTCTGTTGGTGCTGCACCTGGTAGTCGCAATACAAAATCATCACAGCGATATCCTCCTTATTCGCCTGTTCATACAGGCTGTCAATAACCAGGGAGCTAGTAATGCTAGTCATCAAGGATATTCGCTTCATTCAAAGAGACTCACGGCTCACCTCAGATAGGTCTTCCCCACCCCCGGTTCCCCAGAGCAAAATAAGACAGCCCTATCGGTTCCACCCCGACTACTTCTCCACTCCCGAAACTCGGGTTTTTGCAAAAGCCAATTTCCGACATCGTCAAATCGGTCAGTACGCACATCTTCATGTCTAGTTTGGGGCTCTAGTGGCGAAAGCCACTGTAGAAGCTCTTGCTTCTCATCGGTCGACTTCTCATCGGCTGTTCTATGGACAAATTGGTTGTTGAAACTATTTGATATGTTGTTGCTCTCGACGTTGCTATCGCCCATGGCCGAGCGCACGTACGCCATGATATTCTGTACTAAGTGTTGGTTGAACCGGGCGTTACGGAGGACTGCTGTATGAGGCCTGTATCAGCTGGTTAATGGGAATGCCCTGGGGAGGGCTGAAGACACACAAGGCGGTCGTGTCAATATTTATGCTATCCCTCCGGCTGCTGAGACATTCAGTCCAATATCAAATGCTGAAAACTAGCTCATCTGAGAAAAGAGATAATGTCAGGTATGAGCACCAAGCAAGATATTTTCGTACAAGATGAAGATAGCAGGAATGTATAAGACATCGAGTTTATTGCATATGAAGACGCAGCAGCATGCTACCGCACTGTGTTATTAGATGATTTTGCGAAAACATCTTGCTGGTATTATTTGTAGATATGGTACTAGTATCTCGGTAGCAGGGGTTAGTCTCCGGTTCCTCCAGTATAGGTTTGGTTTGACAGGCGAGGAGAATTGCAGATTCCAGTCAGTAGGGAGGTTTTGCTAAGTCAGTTCAATACTGAACTTATCTTATCACCACGGCAACGGCGCTATCCTTTCCTCTTGTGGTAAAGCGCCAAGTGGCTCAACTTTGCACAGTATTATGAATAGTTCATAGTTCAAACAGTTCAAACAGACTTTGTTTACATCATTGTTTATATTAAAAGAGGAGGTTTTCTGCTTATGTTATTTTTCCTTACTAACCGACCACTACATCTCTATATACAATCTATCTTCATATTCACACATACCGAGTTATAGTATTACATGATATATATTGAAGGAGTTGGAGAGCCTCATAGACAACACTATGCCTAACACTCACGATGAATTAGTTGCACAGTTCAATTGTGTCATAGCAAAATTCCAGGAAAAATCCTGCGCGCCACCGCATCCCACTTTTCCTAAATTAAGCGAAGATCCAACACACTGAGCTTTAGACTCTACCATGTGAGGAAAACACTAATCCTTCTTATAAATATAATAATATTATATTAAATATTTATATCGCTACAGGAAGCATCCCTATGTTCTCGGCAGTTTTTTTTCTTTACTGTAAGCACAGAGATTAACCCTCCCTACGCAAATAGTCGATTATGAGGTTTTACGGCGCAGAGCCTTTGCACAACGAGTTCAAAGAATACCGTAAATTTTCGACAATAAGGAACACACCAGGGCCGGAGGTGCATGGCAGGGAGAAAATCTAAGTAGGCCCGAACAACTCATGTGCAGCTTCGTTCATAAGGCGCAAAGATATGTGAGATCTGATACCGGTATTTGAGAAGAGATAGCCTAAGAGCAAAGAACATGACACATCACAAGAGTTGTAACGACCACCATCTCTCCTTGGTACAAGCACAAGTACACTCCCGTTCGCAAAATCCTTGAGCAAGAAAAGGTATCGCGGCAACGTCTTGGCGGCAACAAAAGTACTGGTGCAAGACCTCCCCCTCATCGCCTGTCCTCAAAGATCAACTCCATGAGAAATACATGTAAACTTTGTAGCTACGACTACTCTGTGCCTTCACCACTCCAGCATACTTCCTGTGAGTAAATCTAAAGTCTGTTACTGTGCCTAGAACTACACGTGTTTGGCAGAGGATTGTCCGGGTACTTTCGTTGCCTCCAAGACGTTGCCACAGTACCTTTTTTTGTGCAAGGACTTTGCGAACGGGAGTATACGCAGAGGATTAGGCAGTACGAAGGTAATTGCCGCACAAGCCACATCACCGCATTACTTCAGCTCTGCGCGCAGATAAGGAGACTCTTCCGGTCTGGAGACAGTCCGCAGCCCAATACATACGAAGTCTTCTCTCTACTCGTAATTTCCCTCTACCTAATTGTTTTGGTTAAAAAAATCGGTCGTGCGGTGATTCTTTGTTGCGGAGCATTATTTCCTTCAATAATTTCTAAGTCTTTATTAGGGGGTCTCAGACCGCCGGCTCACGGCGGTTCAAAGAGGTGGTTTGTGGTTCACGAACCATGAACCGGAAAAATGAACCGCAGTACTAGTACCGGCTCTGGAGCTTTCAATCTAATTATCATTTCTGAAGGAACAGTGCCAATTCAGGCTTTGATCCCACGGCATTACTCTCCTTAGGGGTAAGCCAACCCAGTCAATCCCAAGCCATACCGTAGTCACTCTGGTATGTGACCAACCATAGAACCTATAGCAAGACCGCACCATCCCCATCAACACCCTAAGCTAAGCAGTGATCCGTTCAGGTATACCGCAGGCTCCGGGCGGTAAAGGCAGCCCTGGTGGAAATCCCCCTCCACATGACAGAAGGTTCTAACTATACACAAGGGCAACCCAACTATAAAAACCGCCTACTCGCAGCCTAGACCCCCAAACAAAGAAAATCTACCTCCAGCACCTCCATCAAAGCACTACAGGAAACGACAGACCCGCTGGCCGGCCCATTCCCATCAGCTATAATGCCTCTCGCAACTCAACAAAAGAAAGCCAAAACTACCAATCAGCCAGAGCTGCAATGCCCCCTAGCCACCAACAAGAGCTCCGGCCATCCCCGTAAAAGGGGCACCCCCAACCAGATATCCCTCAACCAAGCAGTTGAGGTCCACATCCCACGCGGCGATAACACTGCCCTTCTCAAAATAAAAACTATGGGAGCAAGGTCCCGCACCGCTCCTCAAGGTTCCCCTAAAATGGGATCCCAGTTAGTGTTCGTTACGGGGCGGGGCGGGGCGGGGCGGGTTTTCTCACAATAGCCCCGCCCTCACTCCGGCCCAGGGTCAAAATTTTGCCCATTCTCCCCGCCCCATCCTATGCAGGGCCCTGCACGGGTCATGGGGCAGGGCGGGGATTTTCCTTTCCCTATTGATTGACTAGACGGGGTCCTGTTCTATTCTCCCGTCCTTTACCCTGTACGGGGGTCCATCTTTCTTCTCGAGTGATATTATGTGACCACTAATATGCTTACCCGAAACCCCTATATATTGTATTATTGAATCCCGGTCAGACTATCATACTAGTATATATTATAAACTTAAGATACAGAACTTTATATACATAACTTGGGCGTACCACTCTAAGTGTATAATTCTATTCCTATGTATTTTATGTCTATGATTCTAACCCTATGATCTCCGAGATATGATTCCCATGATTCTCCAAGAGTATGATTGTGAGCATATAATTCTGAGCATATAATTCTGAACGTATCATTCTCTGAGCGTATGATTCTCAGCGTATGACTCTAGGCGTATGGCTCTGAGCGTATGATTCTCAGTGTATGACTCTAGGTGTATGGCTCTGGACGTATGATTCTGGGTGTATGATTCTGGACGTATGATTCTGTGCGTATGATTCTGGGCATATGATTCTCGGCGTATGATTCTTGGCGTATGATTCTTGGTATCATCCTGAGTGTATGGTCTTTCTGTTTATGGTTTTGGGCGTATGGCTTTTGGCGTCTTATTTGAGGCCAATAATTCGAGCATAGGGCTTGCAGGATGATTGGAAGTATCCTTTTCGTGCATGCCCTAAAGAATATGAGTTCAAACTTTAAGTGGCTAGTATGGCCGTTGGGATATTTCATTCTAAAATAGTAGAAGGATTCTGGCTGCTGTTTATATTGCGAAAGGATTGCGTCCATAACATCAAAATTGGCACATTGGTGGTATGTGTACTTTTAAAACTTCATGTTATTTATTTTATAACTTAAATCTATTATAGAATACTATTAAGAACGAACTACTTTTATGCTTTACTATACAGGAACTCCTTCTTAACAGCTTCATGAACTGTAGCCACTAAACAGTACTGGTGCCCTTCCATTTCAATGTAAAATGCTCATACTGCTCACTTTTCAGAAAGCTAATACAGCCTAACTTATAAACAAACCTGCGCTTTAGCTCAGTAATACAAAAATCTCCATCTTCAAACTCGCCTAAGGGACACATTGATGCCCAACCATTTTTCACATCTCCACCATCCACATGTGGTTCAGTAAACACATTCACTAAACATGCCCAAAGTGTAAAACATTCCCGCTCATCAGTCTCAAAAGATGTCCTATGATCCAAACACTTTTCTAGTATCAACTCATACTCTTGCAAACACTCTAAGTCAACGGCAGCCAATAGAATCCTCTGAGCCCTTGTTATCGCCCCTATGGCCTTCTATAAAGGCAAGAGTGCCTTCTTCATTTGACCTTTCACGTTAGTATCCTGGGTAGTTAAACTTCCAAGCTTGGCATATGCCTGCTCTATCCAAATTCCCTAGTGATAGACTCCAGCCTATGCCCAAGGTGGCCAACAGAGGTGCAGATTCGAAAGGAGCCATTCTTCGTAGTCTTTATGCCATGTGTCCTTCGGAATTGCTGGTGCATTCACTGATGCATATTCCTCGATATTCCAACTCATTGCCTTCTGCACATACTCTCTAATCTTGTCTCCATAAATCAACTTCAGCCTGGCACCAAACATAATAAAGATCTTTTCATAGTTTTTATCCAAAGCCACATAGAATCCCTTATCACCGATATCGATTTGCTCAAAACTGGAGCCTAAAGCCTGGGTGTCTTTGAGAGTAGCCTTGTGGGATGTTGGAGGAGCGCGTTCTCCATGGGAGTCAATCTGGAAAAATACTTCTACCGTGTTGCCTATTAATATATTCCATGTAATTAGTAAATTAAATATTTTATTCAAGATATTCAAGACTAACCCACAATTGCTTCCAAATAGGTGTCTAAATGTAGAATGACTATTCGTCTGTGCTACCTCAGCTTCTCGTTTCATCTTTGCTGATAGCTTTAACTGTAAGGATAATCGCTGTTGAAGCTTGTAATCACATAATACCTGTGGGCCTTGTTTATATTGTCGACAGAGAGAAGAGGTAAAGTTCAGTGGTAGGATATCAGCTGAAAAGAGATCAGGTAGCTTGAAAGCTTTGTTTCCTTTATGTGAAATATAGGGGGGAGCCTTAAGATGTCCAGCCGGAGTACGCATTGAAGCTTTAGGATAATCTATTTTCGGGTATATGGTAGGAGAGAAAGAATGAGTTAGAACTCTGTTCTTTACAGTCCAAAGCAAGAACTACAGTTCAATGCTTTCCTCATGGTACCAAAGGTTGAAGAAATAAAGGAGTGGTGAATGAAGAATTATTACAACCTGGGGAGGAATGATGAATTAAATAGGGGCTACTATGCTACTCAAGATTTGTGGCCACTAACCACTAAATTTGATTAGTGGGCAGCAAAAAATAATCACTAGTTACAGTTAGCTCCTCCGATGTTTTTTGCCGACCACAAATCTGAGCATGCTTGGCCGAAGGGCTAACTGGAATAGACCATTTTTCGCCAACGGCCGTGCGCTCTTAGATCATAGTATACCGCAATGTTTCACCCATTTCATAGTATGCTGAACGTTTACCTTATTATCTACAGCCCCATTATTGTGCTTTTCCTAAAGGTTGCGAAACATTCGCTTGACAAAAGGTTGCGAATCCTTTTATTTTCAGAGCTCTCCGTTTAATTAGCACCTGGCAAGCCACTAAATTTCAGAATTCACAGTATATTTGATTCTTCAGGGGAAATTCTTAGCACGTTCTCCAGTAGATCCTATTGCTCAATCAAGCTCTGAAAAAAAAAGCTGGGAGAGTTGTGGGCCCCTTTTGCAACCTTTGGGAAAATCACCATACCAGAGTATTATTCTATACATAGTTTCTCAAGCATATGATGTTTCCAGGCATATGAATTTTCTGGGTGTATGATTTTTCTGAGTATATGATTTTTCTGGGCATATGATTTTTTTGGACGTATGATTTTTCTGGGCGTATGATTTTTTTGGGGATATGGTTTTATGCGTATGATTTAAAATACCCTCTAACGAATAGCTTAAGTTGAAGTAAGAAGGTTCACCTAATTCCCTACTACGACAGTCTTTGAGTTCAGAACTACTTTACATCAAATGAGACTAGATGAAATGGGACTTTTTCTTTTCTTTCCCACCCGTTCCAGTACCCTTTCTGGTAGTAACCCCAACGGTGGCATTAAAATCTGTCCCGCCCCTTCTCTGGATTACTCGTAAAACAGGAAGTGAATCGGTATTTGCCAGTTGGGCTTCCTCAGAACAAATCTCTTCCTGATGACCAGCTAAACCTGCAATATAGCTAATATCTAGGTTATCTCCTTCATGATTACTTTCAAGATCACACATTTCTTCACCTGAAATCTGTGGCTCCTCCACTGCCAATCCTTCTTCTTCCTCCGTGTATGCTGCAATATACATGTTAACAGCACTATCCCAAATTCGTTCATCATCACCGGATTTTTCAGAGTCTGTCAAAGGATCAATATCTTGACTTTGACTATGAGATTGTGGAGGGTGCGCATATCGAGATTTAATTAAGCCACGATCAGGCAGCATAGGCCTTGGTTCTCTTCCAAATACGCGTGTACCATCCTGATCGACAAAAGACTATGCTGTGTCCTTCTTGTGTAACTCATCATCATCGGAGATACAACCATTATCTGTCTCGGTGCTTCCCTCCTTCCTATCTGCCCAAGAATGGTAATCATCCACTGTTGCCATTTCTTCAAGCTTTTCAGCCTCCCATTCACTATCATGACCAGCTAGCTCCCGCCGCAATTCTTCATGTTCGTAGAATTTGACCAGCATTTATGCTCGAATTGTGCTACTTTTCAGGCAAGAGCGACGATAAGGAATCACATCTCTTGCCATGCTAAACACACTTTCTACTCCAACACTACCTACTTGGACTGCAAGAATATTCCTAGCCATTCAAGATAAATTCGGGAATCTCCCAGCATTAAACTTCCACCACTTGAGTATATTTACCTTGTAAAAATTTCCACCTCGGCTGTTGTCATATGGGGAATCAATATCCTCGGCGGCTGAATCGGGAGGTTCAATCTCAGAATTACTTTCGATATAAGAAAGTCCCTCACTAACTGTAATCGCTCTCTGTCTCGATCCGTGAAGATGTTTACATCGGATGTTCAGACTGCTCTGTGGAATTGACGTATCAGGACCCTGGGCATTTGTTGGTGCATAGTAAAGATCATAATACGCTATGAACTCCATTTTATATTACTTCTCATACTTAGCCCCGCCACCGGCATCATCCATATTCCATTCATAAAAGAGATTAAGTTTGCAATATGGATTGAGACAAGTTCCAATCCTGAACAAAATACCTCTAGGGCTTTCTGTCTTACCATAGTAAGTAGCCACCTTTAATTTCGCCTTAAGCAAACCTTCATGAATATCAACATTCCCTTGCATCCGCTTTCGTTCTAACTTTGCAATTTGCAATTCCAAGTGATCAAAGATATCTTGATATACCTGAAAAACACGATGAATGGTGACCCCTCATGTTTTTGACATCCATAATGTCCAAAATTATATGGGCTGAAGTACTTCCAAGATGTATTCAACCTGCTTCCACTCCTCCGGGGTCTACCATAGAGGCGAAAACTCTTGATAAGTTTGTACCCAGTCCGTTGTGAATTCCCATAGCCGTACAGATCTCTCTGACATGTTTAGAGTGGAGTTCCATCCAGTTTTGATATCGTAAAGGAGGGTAGTTGGAATTTTAACCCTGTCATCCTGTATTGCAATGAAATGTTGACGTCGCTGAGGTGAAGCTCCAATCGCGATACTCATCTTCTAATGCTAATGCACATATAACTTTATTAGCATTATCCCTGACTACTGCTATCTAATGGAGGAATGATGGAGAGTATAAAGGTGGGCGTATGAATTTAGCTGTATGAATTTGGGCATATGAATTTAGGTGTATGAATTTAGGTGTATGAATTTAGGTGTATGTAAAGACTTAAAACATGGATACTGATAGTTGCAGCTGGTCTCCATGCCGAAATCCAAGAATATGTAAAGATATATTTAACAGTATGAGATCTTGAACACATTACCTTTTCAACCGTCTTGTGAAAACTATTATCTAATCTTGTAACCTTCTCAATATAATCTGCCTTAAAGCCAGACAGTATATGGCCTTCCCTCGATTTAACCTTAATCGAACTCATTAAGGCACTAAGGATAAGCTGAATAATATGAGCCATACAGGGAATATGATTTTCGAATTGAGACCATTCAACTGATAATAAACTCCAAGCATGGTTTAAGGCTTCCGCGAGCCTTCGATTATTACTTGCACTCTCTGTGGTGAAGCCAAGAATTCTAACCTGAATTTCGTATTTGGCTAGAATCTAATTAATTGTCCACACCAAATTAGCCCCAGTGTGAGGCCCCTTTATTTCCTCAAACCCAATCAGGATCTCTTCCATCTGCCAGCTATCCGATATCCAATAAGCTACAATTACTAGAAATGGAAGTTTGTTCGGCGAAGCCCAGGTATGGGCAGCAAGAGAAATCTTTCCCTCTGTCGGTAGACTTGCTTGAATTTTATCAGCCGTTGAGATACTAAGCCCTTTCAAATGTCTTGTTAATATTATTGGGCAGGGTATTTTAATGCTGGGGTGAAGGTACTTGAAGGCGCGACGAAAGATAAGGTTGTTTGAACAATTAAACGCGACAATGGTGGCAAGCAAAGCCTTCAGAAAGTATTCTTCGAAATCGCGTTGATTAAATCCTGCAGGTGTTACCAAATCAATAGTTCTATGCCTATTCCCCGCTTTAGTGCCTCTTTGCAATAGTGTAAGAACATCTGTACTACCTGGACTTCCAGCCCAAATATCAAATCAATTAAACCTTCTAGATTTTGACAAGCTGAGGATCTGTTGTAGTCATGTATCGAGCTTGTGCCTGTGCCGCCTGGATGAGCTAGAACCTTTCTGCGCATAATACACATCAATCTAGGTATGCTGATTGCACAACCTAAACGGTCAATGCATTGTTGAAAGTATTTCCACATCTCTGGTCCTCGAAGATCAGAGTTTCATATTATCTTGTTCTTTCCAGCATACTTGGCAGTATATGCTATATACCCTGGTGTCTCTTGCCACCACTCTATCCAACTCTCATGATATTCTTCGGTATAGAGGTAAAAGTTTTCAAAGATCACAAATGGATTCGTATCGGTTGTTGGCAAAGACTAGGGTGTGGCTACAGGATGAAGTATATTCTGAGCATGATCTTGGTTTCTAGGGGGTAGCGAGACTGAATCAGGGTGCAAAGGTCTTGTAGTACTTGAAAGGCACACTTGCCCCACACTAATAGGCAGCCGTGGAGTTGGTGTTACTGGACCTTCGCTCGTGTACGGACTAGATTCAACAGAGAATAGGGATAAGGATGGAGACAGTTCATGTGCAGGGGTTTCGTGAAATCGTAGAAAGGAGGCGTGGCTTCTTACGGCATTGGTAGAGTGGCCCCACTGGCTACCAGCCATTAAAGATTCTGCTTCTGAGGATATTAAGTAAAGATGAAGTTGATTTTTTGTATAACAGAGGTCTTTATATCAGGACTTGTACTCTTTTATAAAAAAACTACCGGTAGGAAGACTGGTATATGAATAAAAGATGTAAGAAGCTGGCCTAGTTGTATTGTCTAGCGCTCGTGATAGCTTGTCTTCTGTGATTCAATATCTTTACTTTCATATGTATCTTTGAGTCTATTAATCATGCTGATTTTGAATTGAGTATATTGAAATTTGTGCGTATGAATTTTTGTGCGTATGCTGGCGGATTGTCCCTATAGTCAAGCTCAGCACCATAGTCAAGCTACATGAATTGAGAATTATGATATACGGTATTCACCATTGTGCTTTTGGCCTCTGGGCCTATCACGGCAGTCCAAATTCGGTATATGGCCAGTATACCCTGTTGGGCTATGATGATATATATCCAATCTGAACCTTTACCCGAGTTGACTCATACCAATCGAGTACTCTCATACAATGCCTTCACCCCTATGGCAATCACAAATCTTCTAATCAAACATGTAGGTATGTTCCTCTAGGCTGTTCAAAAGACAGAAAGCTGACTGAAGGGGAGGAACTGAATTCTAGATAGCAGCCTGACCTCTTGATGCCTTTTTGCGTGATGAAAGGTGATTCCTCATTATATCCCTTTTATATCAGTCACGCATTATCTAATATAATTATTCTCTTCTAACTACGCTCCTTAGCATCAGGAAAATGTAATAACACGTCCTGGTCCACCAGAGGGGGTTACGGTCCCCCAGGTGCTCCCTGTTCCACGCTGGTCCGCGCTGGTCCGCGCTGGTCCGCCTTCGCACACCTCGGTTTAGCGAAGTGGACCAGGGTGGATCAGCTCGGCCAGGAAGGACCACGGGGATCAAAACCCCCACTGGTGGTTCAGGAGCGTTCAGGACCACCCTGGACTGTGCAAAAACATTTTCCTGATGAGACTGTCATACTATATCATACCTATCTCTAGTACGATCCATCTTTTCATCTTTCCTCTATTTACAACTCAATCCATGGCAACTACCTCGATTGTAGAAGCTTTAACAGAGTACTTTCAGACCTGGACATTTGGCCCTAACGAGTCAATCTCCCTTCACACTATTTCTTTTGGCCGAATCAAGGCTGACTTCTTCTTCTGTAAGCCTTTTCTGGATTATATCAGAGTCAAGGCTCAGGTACATGCCCTCTATCAGTACTATTCATACTGATAGTAAGTTAGATAAGCCTTGGGCCAAATGCCGGTCGACACGGATAGGACGGCGGTATGAACTTAAGCTCTGTGGATTTGAGTGAGCAAGTGATGGGGGAAAGGCAGTCTAATTGGTTAGATGGCGGATTGCTGAAATGTTGAACCTGAGGACTCGGGAATCACGAGCTATCATACAGACATTGGAGTTTGGATACACGATCAAGGGTTGGGTCTCTAGCTTAGAAGTCTTTCAGCAGTGTGATTCAGGCCGTCATGTAGTAAAAGGCAAATTAACTTGGTGCTTATTTCCAGACTCAGATCCTTACTGGGAGCTTCCTCATTATGCCCTTTAAATATTCCCAACATGGATACGTGATTTGATTGTATTCAATCAAATACATTATAGATTCACTTGATATATAAGTGGCTGCCCTTGATAAATTCATTTTGTGGTATTTTCCTATCACCAAACCTCTTTGTCTTAACACACTAGGATTATCTTTCTAACTCTCTAGATATCCATCTTTGATTTATATTATGAACGCGATCAACAATATTTTCTTTCGGGCTGCTGTATTGGTCAACATTGAGCCGGATATCATTCCACTTCCTCGTCCTTGTCCGGCGGCCAATGTCCCAATTGACTATTGTTTCTTTGAGATGAAGAGCATTCCCCAGTGCTCTCTAGACAACTTTGGTAATCTGCAACCAAGCTTGTTTTCACATCCTTATCTCTACTCGCTTTCCTGGGGTCATAAGGTCATACGCTTCTGCTGTAAGTCAAATGCTCAACAATCTTAGCGCTTTGCTTACACAAGTGTATGGCAGATATGATGGACTTTGCAAGGGCTGGAATGCTACTGCAGTCTTAGGTTAGATGTATTGGTTGGGAGTCAAGATACACGAGAACAAGTCAGAGAATGTGGAATTATAATGGAAAGAGATGATCCTGGATTCTTAGACTGTGATAATACAGAATACGAAGGGATTCTCGCTGCCGTAGGGGCAGGAATTTATATTCGTGCAACCGTGCATTCAATGAAAATGATGCATAGTGGAAGTACGAGCTGTAGCATTATTATGGGTCTAGTGCATTGTGAGATCGTGGATTCTGATTCTGATTCTGAGAGAGAAGTCTATCCTGTAAACTCTCGAGATTAGATTCTTTAGGAGAATAGACTTAGTTATTTTCTCACATATCTGGGTTTAAATTCTAATTAAATGTAATTGGTCTTTGTGCTTAGACATAGCTTCTTGAATGTATATTTTTCAGGCAATGGCCATGAACATGAAGTCGTATCTGACTACTTGGAGGAAACAATAACAAATAATCTTGTAGTGCCAGTAGAGCGGGTGATTTGAGGCAACAGAACTGGAAGTGTGCTAGGTTGTTGAGGTCGGAGGAAGCGAGGTATCAGCATACTCGGGTATGAATGTTAGTGATGCAGTAGGTAGAGGTTCACTGTGCCAAAGCTTTTTACTCTTCGGACTATTATAGAGCGTATGTTATGGGGCGTATGGTGTGGGCAAATGTTTTGGGCGTATGTTTTGGGTGTATGTTTTGGGCGTATGTTTTGGGTGTATGTTTTGGGCGTATGGTCTGGGCGTATGCTTTGACCGTATGGTTTGAAGTGTGGTCTGGGCGTATAATTTGACTGTCTGGCTTGGGCGTATACATTTAGACTGCAGCTGTTCCCGCGATACACATTATCAATAATTTTAATCCATTCCCAGGAATTATCTATCCTTGTAAGGAATTGATTCTAACTTCTAAACAGCCATGTAATTAATCCGTAAAGAGGAATCCGGCTTATTGAGTCTAAGTACAAAGAAAAGTGGAATCCCTTTAGGAGCTAAGAACTATAACAAAAGAAATTAAATTGTAATAAGTGTCAGCTCTGGGCATTCAGAGTAAAAAAGTAGAAAAAAGACGTATCAAATGCCGAGCAAAAATCAAAAAGGAGAAAGCAACCAGGTACTTGTTAGATATGGGAAAAAGAATATGGGTCAACTATGCGCCTAGAGTAAAGAAATCATGATTAGGATAAATGGGGGGGTGGGGGTGGGGTAAGGTAAGGGGACCGAGATAACAAGTGTAAGGCATACAGGAACTCAGGGGAGAGAGGAAAGGATACCTGAAGAAGACGGCAAAAGAAATAGGGAAAGTAGAAGCTCTTAATTCTCAGGCTCCTTTTTTATAGGGCGAGGGAATTGCTGCTGAGACAGGTTAAGTAGAGCTTGCCTATCCATCTCACGATCAATTCTATCCATCTCTTCAAGGTCAATTCCTTGTTCCTCAGTGTCTTCCCTAGTGGCCGCCTCGAGATCAATGATAAGACAGGCATTACCAGCAAATAACCGCTTTCTCTTGGTGATAATGTGTTCGATACTCTCTTGTTGATCTTCTGGACTGATGAAGAAATCCTTGGGGGTCATAGCCTGCTCAAGCAGCCTCTCTCCAATCTCTTGGGTGCTAGCCCAGAAATGGTTTTCTGTGACATCACTGTAAAGCCCCCAGCTAGATGGTGCAGAATGAGAGTGATCCAAGTCCCGGCTTGCCCTTCCCAAACTTGAGCCTGAGATTTGACCTGCCCCTACATCAGCAAAAAAAATTCTCCCTCATGTATTACCTACATATCTCCCTGTATCTGCTAGTAATACCACCTCCCCCGGTCCCTCCTGTCCCTCATACATTTACCGCCTTTCCTAAAGACCCAACAGGCCTTCTGAAAGCTCCATACATGCCTTCAGCGCCATTTATCGTCCTCTTTTGCAGGTGGCCCCTAGCTTGCTCCACTAGCGAGGAGGTCTCGCTTAACTGACCCCTGTTTTTTTTTGCATTTCTATCCAGGCCATTTTGGCTGTTGTGCGTCCGCTTTGTACCTGTGCGCGTCCGGAACAACCTTGCCTGTCTCAGCGCCCCATCACGCCCTTAGCGCTCTCCCTTCCCCTTGATTTCTCCGTTATGGATTTCGTCCCCCTGGGGACGTTCTTCACGTCATAACATGCACTCTCTACTCCTGGTGCGCGTCCGGAACAACCTCGTCTCTCTCAGCGTCCCATATCGCACTTTGCTCTCTCTCTCTTCCTCTTGATTTCTCCGTTATGGATTTCGTCCCCTGGGGGACGTTCTTCAGGTCATAACATCTACTCTCTACCCATGTACCGGCCCCACACACCCTTCTGTTTCCAAAGTATGCGTGCCAAATCTGTTTTATTTCACTGAAGCCCGTATCTTTTGTGCCTTCTCTCGTCCTTCTCCTGACATTCATGATTCGCTTTGCCTTTCTGTACCACTCCTATTTGTCGCCTCGGTTAGTTCACCATCGATATCCTTAGTTGTCTCAAAATGCACCGCTACGCGTCCCCTTCATACCATTCTTTGTTTCTTTCTTTCTACTGTAAAGTTTTCAATAAATTCTATTAAATGTTTCTAAATCAATCCTACTATTTACATACCAGCGGTTGTTATCCTTACCACTAGTCTCGGGTACTAAATGCGCCATGCCCATGATCCGTTTGATACTAACGACTGTCTCGGTTGTTCCGTTTGGGCCTTTCGCCGTCCCCAAAGTAACAGTAACAAGTCCCGTTATATCGCTGAGCTTCCCCGAGTTCTCAACATATAGTCTATCTACTAATACCAGTCTATCTACTAAACCCGTTCTTGGGTCTCGAACTTTCATTATCGAAACCAAGCGGGCCGGATAACAGCCTTTTAGTGCTCCATAAATACTTCTATTACCCGAATCCACCCATACCCAATCATTCCTGCTCTGCCCTGTTGACCTCCAACGCTGGGTTCCGGTACACCGAAGAAGGTGCCAAGTGACCTCTCTCTCGTCCTGAAAGTTCTGTACCGGGACACGTAAAAGCCGACATATCTCAACTGGAAACTGTTTAACCGAATCCACATCAAAATGTTGGCTCACAGACGACTTCCGTCGATAATAATCCAGTAAAAGGTCTGGAATATTTCTCAAACTCTCGTAGAGCTGGGAAATGGTTTCCACGGTTGGTGTGAAACCCATTGGTTGTTTAGTTACTGAACCGACTTGCCGTTTGTGCTGTTTGTCGCGTACTTCGTCTCAAATCGGACGCGATAGATCCGCTTGGATATTCATTTCATGAATTTTGAAGCTGTCAAGTCTAGAATATGATCGTAGTATTTGTTGGCTTGCATCGTTTTTATTTGACCGCTGATAGCCCTCCTTGATCATTGTTTTGTGACTTGTTTCACCCGACTCGGTAGAATACATTTGAATGTTCCCAAAGCGCCGTATATGGTCCCCGAAGTGACTCAACAGATGTATCTTAACAAAGTTAAAGTCTACATCCTCATCATATATATCTGCAACAATTCCATCTAAATCGCGACGTTGCTCGTCCGCAATCCGACGTCTTTTGGCAAATGTAGCCCCCAAAAGGCGGTGTTGATTAAGTACTTCACTATGCTCACCTCGAATTCTGGCTGTGACCTCTCTCACTTTCCTGGCAGTGGACTTATCCTTTCGGTACTCCTTAAAAACGACTTTGTGATCATGAAAGGCCTTAAGGAACTGTTCGAGGTATTGAATCGTCTCATCGGTATGGCTTGTATATTGTGACATTAGAGTAAAGTCGACAATCGACCGGACACAGGTTAGAGCTTTGGTGAATATGGGACGTTCTGCAGCACTCGGACGACGTAGGGAGGCTGCAAAACATGGTAGTATCACTTTAACCAGATTCTTCATCTCTTTTCCGGTCCACTGAGAGATCCGACTATACTCTTTGTTCGGCGTGGAATAGCCAGGATAAACATCTAAACTCTTCCAGATAGCATCGAATGCTTGTAGCTGTTTGTATTTCTTTAGAAATCCGATAAGCCATTTCATAAGGTGTGTTTCGAATATTCCCAGGTACACGACATGGAGAATATCTGGTTTGGGCAGATCGGATTGCTGAACGTTCGGAAGCCCCCAAAAGACGCTAGGAAGCAATTTGAAACCACAATCTGTAAGTTGTTGCTTGGCCTGCTGGTCGTTTTCACAGTATTTGTTGAAGAGATGTTGGGATTTCCTATAATCTCGTCTGGCTGCAGAACGTCTCAAATGGGACCCTAGCTGTTCCGGTCGAACATCACAGACAGCGCACTGATTTTGTTGAATACCGTGCAATGTTACATTTTCCAAGTGATCCGCAATCCACGCCGAGAGGCGTAAGAAACACAATCGGACCTTTCAATCGGCGCATTCAACCTCAAGTCCGGAGTTCCCTAGTGCAACAATTGGTGCAAAGATCGCTTCCATCAAATCACAAAGAATCTCATTGTTGACCTGCCTTTGCCGTGCATCTCTTGCTGCTACGCTCAGCATCTTTGGGGGGACGGGCAAAAGCGCCAAAAGAACGGTTGCATGTTTCGAGGATTTATTCCGTGTACTCGATAGGATATTTCCAATTGTCATGTAGATTGGCCAGGCTTTCTTATCTCCCGAGAAATTGGTCAAACAAGTAACGTCTGAGGAATATATGATTGGTACGAGTGTTGCTCCATCCGGTAATTCATCATAGGCTGGCTGTTAATTTTGTGTCCTAGTAAACGGTATGGAAGCGCCGTGGAACGTCGTATTTGAACCTACCTGTGTCTCCCACCACCAATCAGCGGTATGCATCTCCGAATAAACTCTCTGAGGTGGTTCTTCGCTATTCCATTTCTTCACAGGTGCGTAAACTAAATCTTGAGCAAAACATCTTTGACCAAGTAAATATTTAGCACAATCAATAGGATTGCGGAAAAAGAATTTCTGTGTTACGGAAGCTTCGTCTGGTCCTTCCTCGTCCGAAATTTCCTACTTTCGGTTAGAATAGGACGTTGTAGAGTCCATTTACTTACAGCTTCGCTAAACGATACAAACCCCGCTTTCCAGCTCTTCATTCCCATACCTGATTCCAACTGATCAACGGCATCAAGGAGCCGATAACCAGAGTTAATATTACTGCCCTCAGACCCCAAGTCCTTCTTGAAATATCTATCCATGTGATCCTTTGGTACCTTTGCTTCAATAAACCACCGAGCAAGCTTAAAGTCCTTCTTGCTTCTGAATGGTGACCACATCTCATCTTCAGATCTTTCGGACTGTACAACGTCCCGTAGTGACCTTCCCGCAGTGGGGTGCGTCGTCGGTATCGGTAGTCCAACCAATGGTGTGCTTTCCTCAGTGTCTGAATAATTAAGACTTTCCACGTCCGAATCGGCAGCGTTTACGTAGAGATCGAACTCATTTGCTTCAATATTCGTGTCAGCCGTACTAAATTCTTCCCCGAGTAGATTGGAGGTTAGGTCAGACTCGCCAGGCTGAGGGTTTCGTGGATGCCGTTCTTCGTCGCAAATAGGCTGTACAAGGTCAAAATGCGCTGTTTCCATATGCTTCCGATACCATGTACTTGACTTGTATTTTCTTCTGCAGTACGGGCATTGAGACTCTTGTACCATTCTACAAGAAATTATATTTGATACACAGCACAAAATAGACGCGAAAATCAAACTTACTTTTCGAGACTGATCTCACTGTGCTCGAACGCGTGTGGTAATTGAATAACTTGTTCTTGACCGGAACTGTGCTATAGATAGATGTTATTGTACGCAAAAAGGTGCAAATAGGACGAAATTCGTCGTCACACTGTCTGTTCAGTAAATTCGAGATATTTCAAGGGATAGAAAAAATATGAGAACTTGAAAAACTTTCAAGGTGTGTTGTGTGGCCTGTTTGTAATTCAAAGGCCAACTGTTCGGGTCGGTCTCACCTTCCCCTGAGCAGGATTGTACTAGTACTCGTACTTGAATGACGTTCTGCGGCTCAAAACTCCCTTTTCACATTAGCTTTCAGACTAAATCCAGGTAGGGCGTTCTAGGTCCTGCGGGCATGAACATGAACCACGGCCCAGGGCCACGACAGACTACTACAAATCTCGAGAAGACCTTACTTAACACATATCTACGATTACTTTTTAAAAAATGATAAGCAACGTGAATTATACCCTAAACCTCAGGTGTGCTTTATTCGGCGTATTGCAGACTTTGAGAGGGCCAAATCTAATGGCAAGCGCTCATCTACCATACCCTAATATTCCTTATCCGAACCCACACCAAGAAAGCAGGGGTAGTCACAAGCCTGCCTATTACATCGTTGTACCTTAAAGCACTCTTGAAAAGCTTGTTCATGTTTGTTCAACCCACCTTTTCAAGTGTACAAGCTTACCTTGTTACATGTTTGCCTCACGGCAACTGTACATCTGTACTTTTTTGTACAGGCACAGAAGGACGTTCTACGTTCAAGTTGAGACGTTTAACAGTCTCTTTCAAACTGGTCTGAGTTGTTAGAACTCTTGATACTACGACAAACAGCTTGAATAGTACGCTCTTCCTTATATAAACCCCTCGCTACCCCGCGATTTTCCTTCTCCACTCCTTCATTACCTTCTAATCAATCTACAGCTTCTCATCGTCCTTTTTAGTCCTCCAAAAGCAACTTTTCCCTTCACAACGATACGTTATATATAAACGAGAACTGTTTTCCGCGATCATACAGTCTCACTCACATTTACACCAACTATACCGGTAAGTCTCGTCCACAGTTCCTAACGTCCGAAATGAGCCGTTCTCAGGCCTTTCGTAGGCTATACTGATTGATATCCATAGAATACCGGTAACTTACTCTTAATTGAAGCGAAGCTTTTCGATCGCTTCTAGCTCCTAAAAGTAAGTTTGTGCCACAATTCGTCCCTTTTCTTCCATCCTCGGCCTCCTAGAGATATCAACCCGAGGCCTGGTCTTTCTCACTTCCTTCTGGGGCACGATGAAGCGCTGCGTAAGTTCTTGAATGAACTTGTGCACGGCTCGTACGAGCTCTTCTAAAGCCTTAATGTGAAACGATAGCTGACCACTATTCTCTAGATACACTAGCGGCTCCCCGTTTTCGCTTGCTATCCCCCCCTATAGTTAGTCTTCTGTTTGTCTCATTTGTACCTTTCCCAAGATGGAATAATTACTGATCGCTATTGCTAGATTTCTTTGGGATTTCCCGTCTTCTTCTGCACGCCAAGAACATCCTCGCCGAATTCAGGTTAGTCTTCTGTGCGTCCCATTTAGTCTTTTTTACAGAGAATCTAATTGGTTAATAGCATGCCTCCGATTCGTGGTCGTGGTCGTGTCACCACTGCCATCTTCCGGACCGAGCTCAACCTCACTGGTGAGGGACGAACCGTGGAAGGGAGGAGATACCGCGCCATTCGCACATACATTCTCCAGAAGTGCAACGAGAGGAATATCACCTCTCGCACGCAGGCCGGTGACACTTTGTGGAACGAAGTTAGGACGGAGACCGTCTGTCACAAACGGTGACTAGCAAGAGAGGTTTTCACATGACTCATACTTATGAGTCATAGGTTTAGGTATTTTCACATGACTACGCAATAGCGTGTCATTCTTTTGTTATGATTGGTTTATTGTTTTGACATGACTCACGATTGTGGTCATATGATTATGACTTTCGCACATGACTTGTAATTACGAGTCATGGGTTTTACGCATGTGACGCAAGTCGCGCACATGATAGGTTTATTGTGTTTTGATTGGTTAGTTGTTAGTGCGCAGTGACTCATATGAGTCAGCTGATGGATTTCACACTATGACTCACTTATGAGTCATAGGGGCATGTGATGCGAAGGATGAGTCATGAGTTGCGGGAAGAACGGTTATAAAAGAGAGCCCTTACGGCCTCTTAGTTTAGAGTTCTTCACGCAATCATCTAAGTTATTTCCTTACAATATACTTTACTTTATCTTTATACTATCGGGCCAAAGACATAGTGTCTCTCACGAGCTTAGCGATATATCGTACGAGACAGGAGTCTGTATACTCAGCTGTCGTTGTTCGTACGAATTCAAGATAGTACGATTACTATCAAGAAAAGAGGTTACCTGCTGCAAGTATCGCCCGAACGGAAGAGGATTGTAACATTTGATTGCGTCACCATAAGCAGCACTTAACCAGAAACAGACAAAACGGAATCACCACAAGACGACGATATCGAAGTAGCGGCATTCGATACTACTGCCATAGGAGAAGCACTAGACCAGACGCTAGGAGAATCAAGGGCCACTAGCCCAGACACACCAGAACCAGCATCGCCAGCCGGATCGGAAGCAACTACACTCCCAGGAGGAACCCGAAGGAATACGATGTCGTTAGCAACAGGAGCAGCAGACACGACGGGAGGAGATACAACAGGCCCAGGAAATGTCGGTACCCAAGTACCGGAACTCAGTACGGATCAACTCCAGCAAATCATAACAAACCTCACTGGAGGCAATCGAAGACCAAAGATCAAAGAACCGGAAACGTTCACAGGAGAACGAACCAAACTACGAGGATGGCTAGCACAACTTAAAGTCTACTTCTCCGCGGTGGGATGGACGGAAGGACATCACGCCGATAGAATACTATACGCCGCAAGCCTCTTGAGAGGGGATGCAGGAGCATGGATAACACCATATGCGGAAGGACGACTCTCTCACGAATGGGAAACGTGGGAAGCATTTGCAGAAGAAGTTAGGGATCAATTCGGAGCCATTGACGCTATGGGAGAAGCAAGGCTCAAAATACAAAGATTACGACAAGGAAATAGGACCATGACGGAATACTGGAACGAGTTCCGACTTGCAGCCACAGAGGCAGACCTGGACGACCATACAGCAGGAGAATGTCTACTTACAGGAATGAACACGGCACTTCAAGAAGCATGGGGAACGGATAGTGGAGATTTCGTTAGCACAGAGACATTAGCCAAAGGGGCAATCAAGAAAGAAACCAAGTTGGCAACAGTCAAACATATCCAAAAAAAGGGAACAACGGAAAAAACAACCAACACATCACGAAATCTGAACGGGACTTTCAAATCAACAAACAACAACCCTTCGGAAGGAGACCTAATGGAGTTGGACGCGACAAGAAGGAAACCAAGATTACACCCTGAAGAGTTCAAAAGAAGGATAAGGGAAAAACTATGCCTCAAATGCGCAGGGGCAGGACACCAGGTACGAAACTGCGACCGACCAAGGGACGGAAGGAACTACACCACAACACCCAAACAAGGAGAGTTCAGAAGAAGGGTGGGACCCTGGGCAGCAAAGCCAAGCATCAAGGAGATTGAGGTCAAGGAAGACGCCGAACAGTCGGGAAACGACGAAAGTCCCCAGTAAAGGATGGTACTAGGGACAGACCAGAACGAAAACCCATCATCATGGAAAATTACTATGCGGCACTCAACTACACGGAATCCCTCGAACGAGAAAATGATCATATCATGATCAAGATACAACTACACGGAAAAAAGGAATCAGTTACGATAAACGCGATGATCGACTCAGGGGCCACTGAAGACTTTATCGACGAAGGAATATGCACTAAACACGGAATTACGAAAACAAAGGCCAAGAAAAGAAGAGAGATTTACCTCGCGGATGGAAAACCAAGCGCTATGGGTCCAGTTACCCATATGGCGAAAGTACCTATGGACATCAACAGCCATAGGGAATTGGCGACATTTCAAGTGGCAAATCTCCAAAACTATGAAGTCATCCTAGGAATGCCATGGTTACGAACGCACAATCCCACAATTGATTGGGATCAGAAAAAGATCACGTTTAACAGCGAACGATGTACGACA
>NESQ01000434.1:0-70358 GCA_003070745.1 Tuber borchii
TTGTAGAGTTTTGGAATACACAGTGATTCCCTAGCCAATGGAAAGATTTCAAGTATTTTTGTATCACCTGTATTGAGAATTGTGTTT
Organism: Tuber borchii; assembly: GCA_003070745.1. Taxonomy (NCBI): domain Eukaryota; kingdom Fungi; phylum Ascomycota; class Pezizomycetes; order Pezizales; family Tuberaceae; genus Tuber; species Tuber borchii. The sequence continues at coordinate 88 of NESQ01000434.1, forward strand.
TTAAAAATATTCATATTTGTTGTACAAAGGGCATCAGAGGGATACTTTTCCACCGGTACTTTAGAATGCGAAAGCCCTGTACTATGGGTAAAAACTACAGAAGAAATAACAGGCCTGAATAGCATGAACCTATAAATTGTTGTTGATCACCGGCGCTCTCCCACTTATGATACCTCAGATCATACCTCATACCGCCTGTCATAGAATCTCCTAGAACCTCGCTCGGATCATTCCCCGTGGCTGGACCTACGGTGAACGATGCGAGAAGCGGGGTTGAAAATGGGGGCAAGCGGGGTAAAAAAGCGGAAGGCAGGGAGAGAGGGGAAAGAGGGGAAGTATGTGCAGGGTGAGAATGAGGGGAAAGCAGAGGAATGGAAATTGTGTGATAGTGTAGAGGAATGGCCTAATTGTGTCTGAAAGGTTCACGAAAGAGTTAGCAGAGTTTGATGTATTTAAAGTGTCCCCTCTAGCCGCGATCTTAGAAGGGGCAGGTTACCGAATATCAAGTGGTTTTCTGCTATATCCCATTTCCTATCCTTCTTCGTACTCTCCCCTTTCATTTGATTGACATTCCCCAGTTTATTTTCAGACTATCTAAGTGGTTCCAGAATATCCAAGCTACCACTCACTAGCCTCAGAGTTCAGCCTGCCTAGACATGGTCCAGGGACGTTACTAACCGCAGAGCAGGCCAACTCAGGCCCTACTCACTTTGCCTGCCTAAATATGGGAAATATCAGTGATAACGATCTCCCATGGCAAGGGCAGCAGCTTCCCATGCACAGCCTCCGACCATGGAATCAGATATGTGTTTGGCGCCGAACCCATGTCTATTCTTTTTGGGCTTTGTTTTATCTTGAGTTTTTCTTCAGTTCTCTTTCCTTTACTCTTAGCTAAGTTCTCCTAATATATTCACCGGTCTTTGGACAATTAGGGGGCGAAAATCGCTGTGAAAACATAGCTGCTCAGCCCCTCTGAGAGACATAAAAAAACAAAAAAAACACCAGCCCATACCAGAGGAGGCAACTCCAACGACATAGCACATGGGGACAATTATTCGAGATTTTACGGTATAGGGCAAGAAGTACTAGTGGCTCCGGAAAAAAATATCCGCCATTGTCTCCACCTCGAGTCGTGCACAAATATTTTCTAGACCCAAACTGCCTACGTCGGGAGGAGAAGGCGCCTCTTGAGCCCAAGCCGGGCGTCCTCAATTGTGGTGGGGTCAGGTGACCTAGTGATCATTACAGAATTTGCGCATGGGCACCTAGGTGGCGGTTAATAGGAAATGAACCTAGGTCTAAGGATGAGTTTGTGCAATAGGTGTAGGTGGTCTGGTAGCAAGAAGATGGGGATTGAGTAGGGTAATAATAGCATTGTCTTCAAATTCGTTCCTTGCTCGAATTAGGATTCCTGGCTACACAAGTTGGGCACTAACATTACCGACTGCTATAAAAAGGGTGATAATCTGCTACTGAGTGCCCAATATCATCATGGCTAAAATCTTTTAACAAAAATTTAGTGTAACAAGAGAGCTGTGTTGTTTTTCTGCAGCGATGTGATTTCTTCAGGTCTGAAAAGCCCTATTTTACACTTCTTCCAGGTCTCGCTGCAAACCTAGGTGTCCAAGACTTTTAGGTTAATAGAAAATAACCTGTTTTCCTGCCACCTAGGTCTCCTTGAGCAAACTCTCTATCAAGTTTAATTTTCGCGCCCGCCATTTTGTACCGATTGGTTTTAGGCTTGGCAGGGAGCGGCAGCAGAATTTTTCTAGGGAATTATTAATTTGTGTTATGATAATAGTAGTATTATTATTATGCTGTTTTTTATGAAATTTGGATAGTAATTGCATAAATAACAGGTGAACAAGAGCCTTTCAGGTAATTGTTTTCTGATATGCTTCTAGGGACACTGAACTTCTATCACAATTCGTTTGACTAAATAATGGTGTTTCCAAGGGCTAGCAGTATTGGAACTTTGAGGACTTAGCTGCACTTGGGCACAGTCCGTAGAAGACGATGACACGAGGCCATTGAGGATGTGGGCGGGGAGGCAAAGCTACTCGAACGCCAGTAACGGGCACCGGGATGACCCTGAGTACTACTTGACATTGGAGCATCAGTGGAGCTGACCGCGTCGGCCCGCCATGCAGGTAGTCAGCATTCTCCCCATATCTAGCACGTGCTAGAGGGCCAGGCAACGCCAGGATTTCCGGATATTTTCAATACCACCAAGTACCCTAGGTTGCCAATAATATGGTCTGCCGGCGAACCATAGAGACCCGTGGAAGAAGAGCAGGATTTTGCAGGCAGGAACGTGAATTCGTCAAAGGGTAACGAAAAATGTACTTTTTGCTGATCACCGCCCGTTACTTGCCAGTTTTCGCCGTTACACTGCTGGAAATAGTATCGGGTGTCCCCCTAAGTCACTCCCACAGGTTCAGATCGAATACCGCAGCCCAAAACCGCCCACCCCTCAACAAACAAGCTTGTGTAAAATATAAGTTAACCCCTCAAAAACGTCTGAAGACGTTAAACATAAGGAGTATTACTTTTTGTTTATCGGACTTTAGGTGCAAGGATCAAGGGCACATAGAAAAAATATTTGTTATCATACTTTCAGGCAAAGACAGCGCATGAATTCAACTAGAAACTCACAACACCCTTAGTCAAAGTCCACTTGCCCACAACCCTTCCAGTTCCAGTCCCTCAATATAGAAATACAGCTCCAACAGCTGAAATCCACACAAAAAACTCCCAAACATAAGTCATACAATCCCAACCAACATTCCAAAAGGTCGTAACCCAGCCAATCATCTTTGAAGTTGCAAGCCCAAAATTTCATTCCACTTAATGAACTTCTTCCTAATGCGTCATCTATTTCTCCTATCCCTATATACCCTCCACTTCCGTCGCCAGTAATGTTTCGGCCTACTACAACCGGGGTTCTATCTAAGATTTTGATTTCCTCCCAGGCTAGATTTTCATCTAGTATTAGGGTTGTGGTTAGGATTATAGCTAGTATTAGGGTCTCACCTGGTGTTAGGATTTTGCCATGAATTGATTGCGATGCCGTTTTGGCCTCCGCGATCTCCTCCGCCGCCGGTCTTGGGCCCCGGTTTCTGCGAGACCTTGTCCGCTTTGTTCGGAGCGTTCCGCTAGGTTATCTATCCCTGGGGCCGGTCGGAGGCAGCTTCCCCAGTGGAGGTCGGGTGTTGGTAGATCGGTTATGGAAGGTCTATGATTCAGCACCCACAACTGATTAGCAACGCATTATGCATAAATAGGTTGGGTTTGGTATTTGGAGTCCTACATTGGGGACATGCCGGTGGAATATTGCAGACTGGCTTTTCCCCTATTGCGTTGGAGCTCTTGGAATGAGTTGTCGGGCATCAGTTTAGGCTTTTGATGCTTGGTCTGGGCTTCTGGTCTCTCGGGAGAGGGTGCATCTGCTAGGGACATCGCGGGAGTGTCGATTATAGCCTTCGGGCAGTAAAGTCGCCTCCGCTTTGAAATCCCACATCCACCCCTAAAGGTGCGCCTCCTGGGATGCTGCTCGTTTCGTCCTGCCCAATGGCATTTTTTTTCTTTTTCCTTTTCTTGGATCTATGATGTGTAGCCGACTTGATTTTACGCTTCCTTCCCGGGGTACCTTCATTCCGGCATTGTGTCGCCTTATCTTCATTGTCTCCACTATATTCATTATGGCTCTTAAGGCTCACCAACCAGGCATGGTTTAGTGCCTCCGCGGCGGTCGGGCGACGCTCAGGATGTATTTGGAGCATGGATTTTAGTAACGAAATCCCGATATGGTCTGTCGGAGGCGATAATCTTTTTAGTTCATCTTCGGGAAAAGGCCATTTCTTAAAGAAGTAACGGGATACTTGACCCACTGAAACAAACAACTTTGTCCCTACAAGTAACTCATATATCACACATCCGAGTGACCAAATATCAACAGAATTCGTGTAGTCCGAGGTCTCGCTACTGGGCTACTGGAGTCCAGCCCTAGGACCTCGGGAGCACCATACAGTGGGGTTGACACTTGGGTGTGAAAGGTTGTGGTAGATTCAGCATGTATCCGCTTTGACGCCCCGAAATCTCCAATTTTGACCCACACTGGAGACATGGAAACTACAAAAATGTTCTTAGCCTTGGTCAGTATTCTGCGATAGAATCCAATTAAGCGAGGTGTCTGGTAAGAGTTATACCGCAGGCTTTAGATCCCGATGAGCTATCCCCTCTTGATGCATTACTTTGAGACCTTCAAGTATCTGCTTTGAGATGTTCTGGGCCACTTCTTGGGGCAGTGGTCTGTCGATATGCTGGGCGAGGTCCCCTTCCTGAAAACATTCTATCGCAATATACAGAGTCTCGGGCCGCTCAAACCATCCCAGGAACCGCACAAATAGCAGCGGATGCTAAAACAACCAACCGTTAGGCCACAAAAAAATCACACGGGGGCAATAAGATAGGGTGAATCCCTTCGGGAGTGAGAACACAGACCTTTTCTAATATGGCCATCACAAGGAGTTCCCTAGAAAAATCAAGTTCGGGGTCTTGCCTCTTATCAATCGTCTTTACCGCGCGATAGCGGCCCGTAGTTTCCTGGATCTGCTTATGGACAACACCGGAGCCACCTTTTCCGAGTTCCCCGCAATTCCTCCAATCCTCCACCTTCTTCTTATGCCTACCTTTCGCTTCCCTTACATAGCTTGTGTGTCTCACGTGATCGGGAAAGAATTTCGTTTCGAGTTTACGCGATATAACCAAGTCTGATTGTGCCTTATCCATGCAACCGATTTGCGGCTCTTCGAACCTGGAACCCACTCCGAACCAGTTGAGATACTGGCAATGTAGACAACAATGACGGTGGCTAGTGAGGAGATGGGAGCGCAGGTCTGTGAATCAAGCGAAGAGTTGTGGATCTAGTAAAAAAAAATACTAAGTTAACTTATCTCTCTCGCGGAAAGTTCTCCCACTGCAATATTTATACCACCTGCACCAGTTTACTGTGCTCAAGTTAGACTCAACTTACCGTACTCCCCTTTCATGGTGACGCACTGGGGAAATGCCACTTCAAGAGGAGCGGAGCTCACGGTGTTTAGCGTGTCAACCAAGATTGCCCTTCCCATGGTTGCACTACCCCAGCTCCAAAAGCTGCCCCTCCATGCACGGCCACGCATGTGAGGAACTATGAACTGGAAAAATTTTCCTTCTTTCCCCCCTTCTTTCTTCTCTCCTCAGCCCTGTCCTTTCTGCGATTGATCGAATCAATCAAACCCCGCACCATTAGCACTGTAATACTGTAAGAACTCGAATAATTTTAAAACGGACCGCTATTGCATACTACCAAAATTCTGAGACTTGGCCAATTTTTGGCCGTATGCAATAGCGGTCCGTTTTACAAACATTACGACATTGCGAGTACTTGACAGTCCAACGCCTCGGGACCCTTTCGCGCCAGGACAAGCACCAATAAATTCAATGCGTCCAGAGACCTTTTACACCGGCAAGTACTCTAATTGCCTGACGTTTCAAAAACGGACTGCTATTGCACACTACCAAAATCCCGATATCTTTGTTTTTATTTTGACATACTACTTTGATTGAAACCTTATTAGAATAGCTAGGATAAATATAGTAGATTTCTAGTTTTTTGCCTGTAAGCAAGCAGCCCGTTGTGCGAATGTCAGACAACTACCGGTACTTGCGGCAAGATTAGGTCTTGCGACAACGGGCGCAACTACAATTCCCCACCACACTCAGCCATGGCAATGCCACAAGTCGATATCAAAGTCAAAATAAAAGGCACTATTACCAGATCCTGTGCCCCTAGAGCGAGATAGGGCACAAATATATAGGCCTTAGTATTGATAATCATTCTAGCTATGATTGCGATTGTAATCTTCATTAGAGTCACGGCGCCCCGCGTAAAAATCAAAGTTGGAAGTTGGAAGTTGGAACTCTTGGCGAATATTTGAGAGGGAGGAAAACTCCTTCACAGCAAGGAAATTTGTGTCATTGCGTATTTCTTGCTTTTCTCAAGCGTTGCCTTGGGCATGGCTGCCAAGACTTAAGACTTCTCACTTCTCACTTTGAATTATGCACCGGGGCGCCGTGACTCTATTGCGGTTACCGAGAGGTTGAATTGTGCAGGGGATCGCCATTGGCTTACTGCTTAGTCCACCGCGAGTACGATACGAGAAGAATTATTTATTATGCAGCTAATTTAACCCGTTTCTTTGGTGGGCAGAGGGAGCTCCTTCTCTCCCCCTACACTTTTAGGAGTTGGGGCTCGCTAAGATGGGGAGGGCAGGAGCTCCTCCCGGGAAGGGTCATGAAGGGAGTATTACTAGCATTTTTGCCCTCCGGCATACTCCGGCAAGGACGTAAAAAATCGGAAAGCTATTTCTGCCGATCTCATCCAAATCTCTACGCAGATGAGGGTTTTCCGATTTTTTTACCCTTACCTAACTCGTTTCTCAGATAAGCAGTGGGAGGAGTTCCTGGTTTTCTCCGCTCACGCACCGCCGCCAACTGACACACAACAATTACTGGCGCTATGCATGTAGCTCGTTTCCCGGATGGACAGGGGGATGGTCTGCCCTTTTTGGTTTTTTCCTGCCACCCTACGGCACCTCTACCTTTTTATTTAGTCTATTCGGCACACGTCATCCAATTGACTTGACCCAATGGTGAGCCCGCTTGTTCATCTAGGGCAACTCTTTCAACCCGTACAGTGCTGGTACTGTGCCTACCGTATCACCTCAGGGGTTCGCCCCCACTCGACCTGCCCACCCGTCTTTTCGACAGCATCTAGGGAGCAGTCAAAGAACAGAACCTCCCTCTAATTACACTTTTTTTTCTGCCACCTAACGCATTTAACTCCCCCCCTCACAGGTGGTCTGCCAACGCCTTCTAATATATTAACTCGGCAGACTAAGGTCCTACACGCCCCCCGCGCCCACATCCCACCGGCAAAGATTCCCTCCTTCTGAGGTACGAACAGCAGCTGGGAAAAAAACGACATGTGGTATTATTATAGACGTGAAAGAATAAGTCATGCATCCTCACTTGCCCAGGTAGCTCTGCTCTAATATGAAATCGGAGGGGGGAGAAGATTCAGATGTGCCCTTGCCCGTGCGCTGCGGGGTAGGCAGGATATGTCCAGATCTCTGCTTTCGCCCTCTAGATTGCGCCCCAATTAGATAACAAGCGACACCGGTAACCGTATCTGGTGCCGGATTAAATGTCTGGAGGCACCAACCGCCAACCACGAACTCAGGAGTGCAAGAAACGACTCTCATGATACAAAAAAGTGACAAAGCAGTTCCTACTGTACTCGAGTAGTAGCAGGGAGGTCCGGGTAGACTCCGTAGAAAGGTTTTTGCAATTGTTATCCCCGTATTCGGTCTGCCGTTTCCAGCTCAGCCTTCGGTTGCCTATTCAGGAGACTTATACATGTATAACCAATGCATCCGTTCACGCCCTAGTGTGCCCACACACGTCCACACTTCTGTGCTCCTCCATCAGTATGCGCGCTTCCCGATATGATGTCTGTGCTCCTCGACCCTTCAAGCGCCACAACATTCTACGCTGGGATCATTAGCCCATCAAGTACTTCAAGAATCACCCACGCAAACCCTGCATAATAAAAATCAATTGAGAATTAGGCAGAGTAAACGAGAAACCGAGCTAAATTTCAGGATTCCTCTTTCATGTTAAGAGACAGTTTTAGAGATAACTTAACCTCTGTCGCTTAAAATTTTGTCATGGAAATCCCCTTCTTTGGCAAAATGCCTTGGTAGGAATCCTATCAAGGTGCCTTGCGACCTTATTATAATATTGCCCTGTTCGATCGGCACCTCAAGAAATCCTTCCCCATCAAATCACATTTTCTATGCCTAATATGTCTAAGGCCTCAAAAAATGAAAACATCGGTTTGGTTTTAGAAGAATTTTTGAATTTATGAGAGGCTTGACGCCCGGACCTCCTCACTTAGAAGTTGAGGTATTATTACATTAGTTCAGGCGAAGCTTTTTTGTTTTGCTGGTACTTTCTCATCCTTGAGCGAGGGAAAGAAACACTGCTCCTGCTGCTTGCCGTTCGCTAGGAGCTGCAATTGGCTGGATTCCCTCACTGCCCCCTCCTTTCGATTTTCTTTTTTTTACGAATACATGAGGCTCAAGCGCTATTCTTCCCAGGTAACTGAGAACTGTAGGCTGAGGAAACCTGTCATACAGTAACGGTGGACGGCACCTGAGTGGCTGGCTACCGAGCACGGTATCCCAGGGACAGATGAGACACACAGATTCCCGGCCTTCCAAATCCAGTATCTGCACCCATTGCAAAAACAGCGATTAATCGGCAAAATATAACCTCAACTCAACATAATTGGAGGATACATGGAGAATACATAGTGAAAGTTACCCTGAAGAGGTACTCCACCTTCCATTAACTGCAGGTCGGGAATCTGCATGTCTCATCCGTCTATGGGCATGACAAACAGATGGCCGGGCTAACTTAATTTAGACAGTGGAGCTCAGCAAGGCAGCACCCTCAGCGAGGCTTGGCATTAAAAAAAGCGCATGTTCAACACGAATCAACCAAAAAAACCACTCCTTCGCTGAAGGCTCGCCCAGTCTCCCCCAGAACAACCAGGTAGACCATCACTCCGATGGTCTTGGCAGGTCTGGAGCTTATTTTGTGTTGTGCATCATACGGTGGCGGACCTCCCGTACTACCTCGGAGGTCCTCCCGTTTACCCGACCTGTCTGACCGTAGTTTCTACTCTACCCAAGGAGGAAGCATAGAGCAGAGTCTCGATAAGAGGACAGTGCAAATACCTAGCCATACCCCACCGCACCTGCATATCTGTTTCCTTCCCTCCTCCTCACCCTGGCCACAGTTCCATTCGTGCCGCCACCAATACTTCTACCTCCGAGTGACCACCAATGACTTTCAAATATGGTAAACTAATTCTAGAGTTAGCGCGCGTTTGTGATACCTTGTATCTATCCAAATTTCCTCCACTCGAACAAAAATCAAACAACAGCCCGTGGGGGAACATGTGCGATGGGATCATTGTAAACATGGAGGAACGGTTCCCGCATCCTCAGTACTTTCCTACCCCTGTAGCTCAAGCTCGAGTATGACACCATAGAAAAATTTCAGATGGACGGCTGGGTATGCGAGATTTTTAATTAACTTGGCTTGCGATGCTACATAGATTTCACTAATAAGTTATCCGTAGCCTTCGAGTACCAGAATCTGGCAACGCCAACCCAGACGTCACGATCCCGGATGTCATCATCTTTGATATCTATTCGATAACGACCGAGATAGCCGAGACACTCTACCCCTGTATCCTCAAAAGCGGGAACGGTCTCGTACCCTACAAAGTCAATACCACTAATATAAATCGTCAGGCAGAAACCGGTAGCTCCAAACTTACATAGCACCATCATGCTATACACAAGATAGATAAAGGTCAACATATACTCCAATGAGTAGCGTTGAATAACCCCAACCTACCTTTCTCTAAGAATTCTCATACAAGTAGATATTGAGGGTAATCATAATCAGTGTTCGTAACCCTCCGGGGGACCGCCAAGAGGCCTGGACGAGACTGGACGGCTATTTGTGTCTGTCCGGGGCAGTGGGAGTGCGGGGTGGCTATCGTTGGGTCAGGCGGTGGGTCCTATGGTGTGAGACAGCAGCGTTCAGATTGAGGGTGGGGATGTCGGGAACGGCGAGGGACTATAGGTGGCGGTTACAGACTACCGGGGACAGTAGGGCGTCGAAGCGCAACAATGAATCATCTAATTTACCAACACTATATAGGTAAGAAGATAACTAGATTATGATGGGAGGGATTCAGAAAAATTCATACTGTCAGAATATCTCATCCCTTAAGTTCTCTGCATTATTTCCCTAATTCTCACAATTCCCCATCCCTCCCTGCCCTCTCAAACAATTCAATAATGGCGGTGGAATAACTGTCAAACAAATGAGGTGGAACTTTTTGTTTTTTACCTCTCTGCCTTCCTCATTCACCGGCTGGGGGGTGAATTATCGAATTGCTCTATTCGAATGTCCAGTATTTTACACCAACAATAAGCTCTATTTTTCCCGCGATAGGCGGGGACTCGATCCGCTCCTGTCTTATTTAAAAGTTTTGATAAATAGGCATGCTTCGGTTTATAAAAATATAAAAAACAAAAACAAAAGATTCGTGAGTGTTTAGTAATCGGGAAGACACCCCGCAGCGGATAGAATGATACACAATCTAACAGAGCCCTTTTAGTTCATAGAACCTCATGCTATAAGAAGGTAGTCTCTCATAGTCCGTCCGGCCCTACCTTACCCGGGTAGTCAGTCCTAGCACATCCGAAAAGACGGACTATGGGCTTAGTCTGTCTCTTCCGGCCCTAGGGACGGACGGAGTGGACTTTTGGGAAAACTGCTCTATAGTAGAAGGGTTTCCATTGATTGCAAACTACAGAATTTGGAACTACCCAAATTTCCTCTACTATCTGGTAGATACGGGATTCTGCTATTCAGTATAGATAGGGTATTTAAACCTGCAAAACTGGCGGAGGGATGGCGGTCAGGGGATTGCGGGGGGGCGGGAGTTGCCTGATTGGCCCACTCAGCCACGGAACAAGAATGTCAAGCCATAATCTCAGTACGACATTATGTAGGTTTTGTTTTACTGACACAGAATTTTAAGCCTGATATAGCGCGCAGGTGGTGGTGTACTATCCATACATATGGAAGTGCAATCAACATAGAAAATCACTCAGCCTGCCAAAATTGCATAATGTTGAAAATATTGTTGAGAGGTCGGTTCAAGAGAGACAGGCGAACTGAGGAAGCAAAAGGTAAAGTCGAGGGGGAGGGATCTGTATATACTCCGGATTCGTTTCTGGCTTGCTTGCTGTTCTATGTACGGCGATACAGAGGGTTTATATAATACTGTACAAAATACAAAATATGTTCGCTTTACCCTCCGAAATTTACCGGCCATCCATGCGATCCTAATAATTATATAGTATACAACTAGGTATATCCCTTCCTCCACTATGCTCGATGACGAGTGGCAAAGGAAACGACCAGTGTTCCTAACCGGCCAGTCCGTCCGGCTTTCGGTACGGCCGGACTGGCCCAGGCTTTTTCAGTTACTGTCGGGACTGGCCTTGGTGCAGGATTTCGAGTGATAAGATATGATGTCTATATGAAACCTTAGCGGTAAGTGAAAAGAAACGTCAAGGACATTCCGATCGCTAACCGAGCTCTGCGGGCTTTACCTGGATATCTGCAGGCTTTACCTAGGCATTTGCAGGCTTTACCTAGGTATTTGCCGGCTTTGCCTAAGCATCTGTAGGCTTTGGTGGTTTCGACCAGACTGGCCTGTTGGGATCACTGGAAACGACTAATTGGCGATGGAAAAGGAAAGATACAAGGGAAAGGTTTGTATGTGGAGTGATCGCCGGTGATTTTCAACAGACCATACCAGATATGGAAGGACACTCCAACACATAACCTAGCGAATTTTATTTTTTGTATCGAAAACTCAAAGTTTAACTCGACTTCGCCCAGTGTTCCCAAGCGGCCAGTCCGGACTATAGTCCAGATTATAGGTCGGCAGTCCGGCCAGTCCGTCCGTGGTCTTAAAAAGCCTAGGCCAGTCCGGTCGAAATAACAAATGCCTACAAATGCCTAGGCAAAGCCCGCAAATGCCTAGGCGAAACCTGCAAATTCCTAGGCAAAGCCTGCAAATGCCTAGGTAAAGCCTGCAGATATCCAAGTAAAGCTCGGTTAGCGATCGGAACGTGCTTGGCGTTTCGTTTCACTTACCGCCAAGGCTTCAGATCAAAACTATGCAATCACACCTTATCACTCGAAAGGCCTGTAGGGCCCTGCAGTCTGTCCTGGGCATAGGTTAGGACGGACTACAGTCCGGCGTCCGTCCCGGACAAGGGCAGAAAGTACGGCGTCCTTCCGGTCCTAGTGCTAGGACGGACAGACTAGACGCTTGGGAACACTGACTTCGCCACCCTGGCCTCCCTAACAAGAGTTCACACGACGGTTACAAGAAATCTCTTGACCTTCCAAAATCCTATAACTTTGAAAATACCCGATGAGGAAGCATTGACCAGGGGTGAGGGTTTTACGCAGTGGGGTAGATCAACTCAAGTGAAGACACAAAGTTTACATTCATCAGAGATTAAAATCATGATTGGGTGTGTTGAGTGGATAGAAAGGAAAGTCTTGAGGAAAGTTACAAACAGGAAGAGAAGAGCGAAGCGAAAAGACAAGTGGAAACAAAAAACAGGCGCGAGAAAACTTCTCATAGCTTCCGTATCACTCCGCCTGCGCATACAGATATCGTTGTGGTCCTAGAACACGGGATCACCCACACCAAGTGCGACCCTTAACCTGCTATTTCCAACACTGGCAACACATAACCCAGTGAATTCTTTGTTTTGTGTCGAAAGCCCAAATTCTAATATGATTCCACAATCCTCTCCTTCTTAATGCCGCTTATTTTATTATATGTCCCCTCTGTACTCGGGGATTTTTTTAATATTCGGACAGCTTGGCGCCAAGACCCATACAAATCAGTGCCAAGATTCCGAATACTTTAAAAATCGCCTAGTACAGTCCGCTTCCACTGCTGGTGGGGTTTCTTTAGTCTGGTTGTTTTTAGCCTTTGCTATTTGGGCTTTATCGGAGATTAGCCTTCCGCCCGTGATTCTGCCTCCCCCCGATGTGAGGATCCTTGCTATTAGTAGGATACCGGTTAGTACCCCGACCAGCTTTACGATTTTGGTCAGTACCCCGGCCATCACCAGAATTCCAGTAAGGATTACGGCAAGCATTAGAGTTTCCCCGGATGTTAGGATTTGGCAATGAATTGATGATTGTGGCATTTGGGTTTCCGCTATATCCCCTATCGCAGGCGTTGTTGGCTGGCATTGGGGAGTGTTCCGTCGAGCTATTTGTCCCGGGGATCGATTGTAGAGTGTTTCCACCCTGGAGATCTGGGTTTGCGGGGGGTCTAGGGCTCAGCAGCCAATTCACGTTACCAACGCATCTTATATGTAGATTGGGTTGGGGATTCGGGGAGCTACTTTGAGGAGGTTGGTGGAATATTGCCCCTCCGGTTTTGCTTTGATGCCTTGCGGCTCTTGAAGTGAGAGGCCTGTAAAATGTGAGGCATCAGTTCCGGTGTCTGGTACTCGGCCTGGACTGGCGAGCTCTCAACGGAGGCTGAATCCGAAGACGCCCCTAAAGCTATCCTTCATAGGATAGATCTTGTATCGCCTTGGGAAATCAGGCTTCTCTCGCTTCTTTTCTTCCGTCTAGCATATGTAGCCAGTCTGTTTTCGATATTCCTGCCTAACAGGGTTCCGAATGGTCGGCCGAGGACTGGCTCGGACTAGCTAGACCAGGTCAATGTCTAGTCTAGTCTGATGGTGGAAATTAGACTGATCGGACAGTCGTGCTTGAGAAACTGACTGGACTGGGCTCAGTCAGACTGAGCGGACTAGGTGAAAACCGAGTGATAGAAGGTGCATCGGCTTGGGGCTTATCCCTAAAGGGAACCGCCAAATCGCTAAGACCCCTGCAGAGAAACCAGATGAAACACCAAGGGTAAAGCGACCCAATAGACTTCGATCGCTAATACAGCCGTGTGGAAGTTCTCTCATTCACCCATACCCACGAGCATACTCCGCTAACTTATTTACTAATGGTAGAGACAGGGGTATATATGAAGCAGAAGAGTACTCTCATCTTGCATTGGTCCCAACATGCGTCCTTTCTCTTCGAAGTATATTCCCTTCCCCCTTTCACGGACCTCGAAGGTAATATAAGGGGGGGGGTTGTTGTGACTCGGTTGCTCATAGTATTCGGGCATCCGACGCGTTGATGCAACCGTGTTATAGAGACTGGTCTGGGACCAAGGCCAGACCAGCCCGGGCCACTGAACTTAGTCAGGTCCAGTCATTCACATCGCTAGGAGTGACTAGTCTGGTTTTGCCTCCAAGACTTGACCAGTCGGACCATTCGGAACCCTGCTGCCTAAGGTGCTCTCATCCCGATTTTGAGGCATCTTATCTGGATTATCTCGGCTATCTTCATTGTCACCCATAAGGCCCCCCAACCGCGGATGGTTCTGTGCCCCTGCTGCGGTAGGGCGATCCTCGGGTTGTATCACGAGCATGGATTTTAGTAACGATATCCCAACGCCGTTTGTTGGGAGTGATAAGCCTCTTAGCCTGTCTTCGGGAAAGGGCCATTTCCCAAAGAAGTAACAAGATACTTGAAACTCCTAGACAAATAACTTTCCCCCCACAAGTAACTCGTATATCACACATCCAAGTGACCAAATGTCAACAGAATTTGCATATTCTGAGGTCTCACTATTTGAGTCCAACCCTAGAACCTCTGGAGCACTGAAGAGCGGGGTTGACACTTGGGTATGAAAGGTTGTTATAGCGGGATCTTGGATCTGTTTTGACACTCCAAAATCCCCCAGTTATAAGTTATTTCAATCTAAGAACCCAAACACCGCGACCGTGATTCGGAAAGCTCGAGGTGTACAGTACACAACTCTCCAATTGCTTGGTACCTAAAATTTACTGCTCTCGATTGGAACATAATAAAAGGCTCCTCAACAAAGGAAAAATAATATTTAAAACCCCGTTTCATGAAATCTAAGTCATCTTTCAGAATCTAAATTATTTTTCAAACATATTTTAACAAGTTGCGAGGTCATAGTGTAGGCTCGGTATTAAAATATAGCCTTGAGCTCAATATAGCGTTGAGTTGTTGAGCTCTGGCGACCTGCCACAGCATTTAGAACATCTCATACCGTAAGAGCTAGAATAATTGAGAATCGCGCTAGGAGGACCAGAATTTCCCCCTTTGGATTAAGGGGGAAAGCACGGTGAAAAAGATCCCCAGCACCTGGCTGACACAGCAGACCTTCTAAGAGAGGCCACCCCAACATCCTACCATATTATATTATTCATTATTACAGTTCTTACGGTAAGTTACTTAATCTCAGCAGGAACCCCAGCACGGCAATTAGGCCCAAGGTTGGTGTTGACAACTGATGTGCACCGCTAAATTATTTGGCAGAACTGGTATCGTACCCATCTCAACCGACTCATGGGAAAGCTACGGCCCGGTTCGGGATCGGGGTGGGGTACCAGCAACTCTCAGATCTTCCCCACAGTCTCCAATGGGACACAATGAAAACTAGTAGGTGACGAATAAGGATTAGCAGTGGCTATTTTTTTTTGTTACCCTATTTTAAAGAGTCCACTTACTAGTATCGCTTGCCAAAAACCCCTATTAGTCACCCGCAATTTTCGCCCTGCCTCGGTTGGAGACTTCTACGATGCGGAAAATTCGAGATACCGCCTCCGTTAGTGACAGAGATCTAATATCCCCTTTACATCTTCAATACTATAAAACGGGCCAACTTTGATTTTTATTCCGGTAATGCCGTTCACTTGTTGATTGCCTTCTGTGCATCAAATAACCCCTAATCCACTGGTTCTATGAGCTCTCGTGCAAGTAGATATTGAGGATGGGATTAAAAAATCCTCTGGTGGCTATGACGCACAAGTGGAATAACTCAGAAACTTATACAACAGCGTCCACAAGGCCTCATACCCTTCTAAGTACTCCTAGCTCATGGCATTGGCTCTCTATTAACCCTTTCTTTATATTATATAAAGGAGCTGTGAGAAATTCCGAGAGTGCCCATGGAGGAGTGCTTGGAGGTGGGTGCTAAACAGCTCCCGTGCTATTATTGACAGATTTTGTTCCCGAGCACAAGGAAGGGTATCAAAACTTTACTTAGGTGGCTTTATTTTGTATTATACATCAATTATACCGTTGCCGATGATCGGTCTCCACTCCTGACCTGGCTATCTCCCCTAGAGCCGAAGCTACGCCATCGGGACTTCCAAGAGTGCCGCGCCGACAATGTGGGAGAATGGCTTTTGCAAACTGAAGAATTCCGAAGCTGGCATAACTGGAGTGGGGAAAGTGAATATGATAAGGCAGTTTTGTTTTGCGACGGAGGTCCGGGGGTGGGAAAGAAATTTATTAGGTAAAGTGAATTATTCCCGGAGGATAAAACAAATGAGAGTCTGTGCTAACAGGCCACGATGTCAGTTCGCTAGTAGTGGACAGGTTATGTGATGAGTCCAGGAGGAAAAACACAGCCGTTACGTGTTTCTAATTAGACTTCGCAGCCCGGAAGGAGCAGTCGGTGGCTATCACCCCGGGCCCCCCGCTGAGACAGGCCGCCGGCGGAACGGAAAAGGCCCCAGAGGCGACAACGGGGGCCCCTGAAGAGCACAAAACGGCGATTGGCGGACGGGGGCCACGACCCCAGGATATTGTGATGTTACAGACCATCACATCCTCTCTGCGCACCTTTGTATGTATTGACGCTTTAGACGAATGTGCAGCGGCGCATCGAGTCAAACTCCTTAATTCGCTACAACGAATCCTTGAAACATCTCCGCGCACACGAATATTCATCATTGGAAGGCCACATGTCCGGGGTGAGGTTGAAAAGCGTCTTTCCGGACAAGTGATAAGTGTAGCGGTGTGCCCCAGCAAGGATGATATCGTCGAATATCTTCGTCTTCAACTTGACGAGGACGAAACTCCAGACGCCATGGATGAGGCGCTAGAGGCAGAAATTCTGGAGAAGATTCCCGAAAATATGTCGGAAATGTATCTCGGGGCGAATAGCACTAAGCAACCCACCACGCAAAATCCGCTAATATATATGCATCTAGGTTTCTACTGGTTTCTTTGAACACCGATGCAATCTTACACGAATCGACAATCTCCCGGAGACGAGAAAAGCTAAACACAATGACAAAGGGATTGGAGTTGGGAGATGTCTATGATGCGACAATCGAACGGATAAAAGCGCAAGATGGGGACAAATCGAGACTCGGGATATCAGCGTTGATGTGGTGAATCAGCCATACGGAACGGCAGTTGCGAGCGGACGAGCTCTGCCATGCCCTTGTGGTCCAGCTAGGCTCCAGGGATTTCGACGTTTGCAATATCCCTTCGATGTCGACGCTGGTGAGCTGCTGTCAAGGTCTAATTACTGTGGATAAGGAAGCCTCAACTGTTCGATTGGTCCACTTTACTCTCCAGGAGTATATTTCCTCTCGCCCCGATATATTCAGCAAACCTCACTCGTCACTTGCCGAAATATGCTTGACCTATCTAAATTCCAAACAGGTCAAGGTCCTTTCCACCACCCCTTCTCCCGATGCTCGGAATGCGCCTTTCTTAGAATATTGTTCAGTATACTGGGGAGTGCATGCGAAAAAGGAACTCTCGGACTACGGGATATCACTTGCGCTGGAGCTATTAAAAGAGAACTATGGTCAGATATCGACCAAATTACTTTTGACACGGGTATATGACTCCTATAGTTAGGGTTTTGATATCTCTGGGTTCAGTGGACTACCCTGCGCATCGTTCTTCGGAATTGTTGAGGTTGTAGCCGGCTTAATAAAGATGGAATGTTATGATATCAACGAGGGAGATGTTTCGGGTTGTACACCACTTGCATGGGCTGCTTGTAATGGACATGACAGGTTGGTGAAAATACTACTCGGGCGAGAAGAGGTCAACCAGGACAAGGCAGATAATTATGGCCAAACACCGCTCTCGCTCGCCGCTCAGCAAGGACAAGAGGGAGCTGTAAAAATACTACTCATGCGGGAGGAAGCCAAACCGGACAGACCAGATAATCGCGGTCGAACACCGCTCTCGTTTGCCGCTTGGTATGGCCATGAGGGAGTGGTGAAAATACTACTCGGGCGGGAGGATGTCAACCCTGACTGGCCAGATAATGAAGGCCAAACACCGTTCTCGCTCGCCGCTTTGAATGGACATGAGGAAGTGATGAAAATACTACTCGAATGGGAAGGGGCCAACCCTGATAGGCCAGATAATGAAGGCCGAACACCGCTCTCGTTTGCCGCTGAGAATGGTGAGGAGGCAGTTGTGAAAATACTCCTTGGGCGGGAAGAGGTAGACCCCGATAAGCCAGATAATCACGGCCGAACACCGCTCTCGTATGCCGCTTGGAATGGAAGTGAAGGAGTTGTAGGAATTCTACTCGGACTGGAAGGAGTCAACCCAGACAACCCAGATAATTTGGGCCAAACACCGCTCTCTTTTGCCGTTCAGGATGGACGTGAAGAAGTGGTGAAAGTACTCTTTGGGCGGGAAGAGGTCGACCCGCACAAGCCAGATAATAATGGTAAAACCCCGCTCTGGTATGCCACTTCGAATGGGGATAAGAGAATGGTAGTACTGCTACAGTCTCATAAAGAAGTAACCCCCAGTACGATTTAAGCCCTAGGAGACAGCGCCCGGTGGAAATGACTGCCGCCCCTTCCCTTTTGAGCTTTGCTACTCATGGTGATTGTCCTTGGCCACCACCCCCTGTCGATTGGGGAAATCCTCTGGGTAGGAATGTCCATATATCTCATGCTCTCCTGCGCCCTATTGGCGATTTGCTTTCATGCTTGGGCGGAGATTTATGGGTTTATGTTTGCAAGGTTCCGTAGAATTTGGACCGTGAGGGGGAGTTTCTATTGTTGTGAGGGGTCGAATTCTAGATTACTAATTTCGTCCTATTATATTTAATCCTCTCTCGCTCTAAATTTCTACCTGGATGTCTCATTTTTTTCCTTTGTGGTTTTTTTTCCTTCCGTTTTTTCCTTCACTTTCCACCCCTCCCCCCGAACGATAGATAAACCACATATAGTGCTCCATTTAGATTGCGAGATGTGGTATATGATAGCGCAAGGATTCTTATGGTCATTGCCAAGAACTATATAATATCATTAACCACGCCTGTGAGATATCATCCTCAGCAGTTACTTACCAGCAACCTCAGCTAGGCGTGAGTAATGAGTTGGGAGGGGGGCATGATACGTACCACCAGATAAGCGACAATTTGAGTAAATTTGGCTATAAATTATCAAAGCAGAGTAGTTCGAAATAGGCTTAAGGGTAATAATTGTGGGTAGTCTCAAAGGAATCTTGGCACAAACCTTATTATCACTTGTACTGTGCTTTCGGCCACGTGGATGGCTATGGGAAAAATTACGCAGTAGAACCAGTGCTGCGCCAACAAAATCGACTTTACTGGTGTAATCCTACTCTTGAAAAGGGTTTGTTTACAAGTTTCTTTTCGTAAATCCCACGCCTACAATAAGTTGTACGGCCTAGACATAAACGAAAGAAAAATGAAAGCAAAGAGCACATAAGACTCTGCTATCGAGGACAAAAAATTCCCTAGCCTACCGAAGCAGACTAGGAGCAGTCAATATATTTGTAGTTTTCAACTAGCAAAAATCGAAGCTCAGACGAATCTGCACTGCTATCGATCTTGCCCATGCACCGGGATGAAGAGCAAAGAGAGGTGTGGGGAGGGCTGGCCTTTTATACCCAAATGTCCAGTCGGCCAAATTTTCGTCAGCCAATCACAGCTTACGAGGAATGACAATTAGGGTTACTGCCCTCGGAAGGCTTGGCGGTTAGGGTACATCTGTCAACTTACCCGGCGAGCCTGAACCATGCATCTTAGACCACGAGAGTCATGCCGGCGCGGCTCGATAATCTGAGCTCTTTGAAGGCCTGGGATCGCTGAGCATCACTTGCTGGTGATGAGATAACTTATCGTACTTTACCAACGGCTGGGTCCCCAGACCTCTCCCTCTATTCCAGAGCCCCTCGGATCCCTTTTCTATAGAGAAACTAACGCACAATAAGTCTTGTTACCCTACCCTCTTCGGACACCTCCCAATCCAAGAATAAATAAATGTCGGGTTGGGAGAACCCATTGCCAATCGGGCAAAGCACACGGGATATAGCTCCCAGGCACCAGGAGGGCCCCGGAGATCTACTGGGAAAAGGGATAGCCGATTAGCTCCTTAGCGCGGGGTCATAGCTCCATCACGATAGGTCTGTGGGACACCGACAACATATAGCATCCCCGGATCCCCTGAGCACGACACCCTCAACCTTCCTATAGCTCGCATTCTCAAGCTTTCTACAGCCCGGTTTCTCAAGCTTTCTATAGCTCGCGTTCTCTGTTCCCGCCCGCTACCCCACAGCACGGACCCTGATTGTAGCCACGGGATATATTGGTGTCAATGATCCGAGTCCCACCTTCTCTAACGCCTCCGTCTGCGGAAGTCGACAACCGTCAATCAGGAAAGGAATGATTAGCTTGATGACTACTATTGCTTTTTTAGTTTTCCTGACTGCCCCCGGTTTCCTTTTCACTTCTTCATTTCCTTTGATAGCTACTATCCAATAAGCATGTTCCTTAACTTTGAAAGATCGGACCATAACAGGAAACTATTCTTTGAGAATTACTCTACAAAAAAAAGCAAAAATAAAACAGAACATTCAAAAGAGTAAACCGGAAATACTAGGGGAAAATTATAAAGATAGCCCAAGCTACTCAAAATTTGTTGGCAAGTCAGTTGTCTAGGATAATGCCTGGATAGACATCCTACCAAGATGCACTGAAACTACCTTTCCTTATTCAGCAAGACAAGAAATAGTTTTTCACACAACTCACATTTCATCAGCACAATATACCTCTAGGGTTTTAGAGGAAAAGAAAAATCAAGAAAAATGTGCGGGAAACTGACCCACGATGGGGGGGGTATTTGAATTATTTAACAATTTTTACAGCGGTGTTTTCTCGCTCAGAAGTTGATTATTTTCTTGGCTAGGAGGGAAAGATTATGTTTTGCTAGCATTGGGTGCTTGTATCCTTTACTGAAGGCTGGGAGTTGCTGACATAAAATACCTGTAGATTTTTTTTCAAATCAGATATCATACCATGATATTATTGTTAGAGTATCACACCTGAAGGCCTTTTGGAATTCAATGCCGGAATATGAAGAGGGGGTAGCCAGGTCGGTCCGCCATGCAGGTGCTTGCACGCTTTACGGGGGTGTTTGGAAAGCTCCGGAAAGGCCAAAATTTCCGAATGCCCCCGCCGCATGCAGGGGTGATATGGTCTGTTGCCAATAGCTCGGTCTTAGCAAGGGGAGCGACAAAGACTGGCCAAAGAACACGACTCGGCAGGCAACAAAATGGATTCTTCAAAGTACTCGAGTAGGATAACTAAAAAATAATACCTGGTGCTCATTATACCTGTTCTCAGCCCCGCAACTCGCATTAAGCACAGTAGTTAGCAGAAAAAAATCCACCCCCCAACAAACTCGGGAAATGTAAATTAACCTGTCGGAAATACGTCAAGAGGTTATACACAGGAGTATAACTCTATTTGATGGCATTTTCAATTAAAAGATCAAAGGCCGACGAACAAAAAATATTGCGGTTTACTGGCGATACTCATCGCATGAAATTAATTATTGACATTCATTAATACTCCGACACAAATAGGTTATGGTGCAACCTGGTCGGGGTTGACAACCAGCACTCCCCATAAAAAATACCCGAACTACCAAGAACCCTCAGGACCTGTTTAGCAAAAATAGAGCCGTTCTGTTGTGTGGCCGTTTCTACTGTGAAAATGGCTTTCTCTCCGTTTCGGAAGGGAAGGAAGAGGGCGATTCGTATGAGGGAGAGGAACGAAACTCTCAACCTATTCTACAGCTAAAACCACGCCAATAGTGACATAAGTTAGTGGAAAGAAGCAAAGGAAGGCACCTAGAATAGGGCTGCCAAAGTGACCAATACCAGTAGATGATTGGCGTCACTTTGGAGGGATGCGAGCGCATATCGTTGTGCTGCGGGTTAGGTTTCAGATTAGACATCAGGGCCAGGTCTTCGGCAGCGTCGGGATGATCACTTTCCTATCAGCCCAGGGCTAGGGTAAGTGGGGTGGACTCTCACAGGGGTGCGGACTCTAGTCGGCGGCCTTCTTTCCAAATTTTATCATAATATTATGAGTTTAATTGAACATGATTACCAATTACAAGATGGTATTGAAAATAGATGAGCAATTTAGATTTGCTAGTAAAAAAATTCAAAAGAAATACTCTCGGTAGAAATGATAACTTGAAGGGTCTGTTCGGCATGTCACAAACACCATACCACGAAATATTTACTCCTGTCGCATGTTTTTCCGGGTGCCATGTTTTAGAATGATTTGACTAGCTTGTTATACGATCAAGCTGACAACGAGCCTCCCGGGCTTATACGCAAATGAAAATGGCCAAGAGTGAACAACTTATAAAATCTTAAAGCAACGTGATTGATTGATCCCTGTCTTTCGCACTTAACTTTATCCAAACCAGTAAAAACGTGTAGTCATCCGCAATAGGCGGGGGGGAATTACAGTAAAATTGCGAAACATCCTAATACACAACCCCCCAAATGGACAATCCCCACCGATTAGCTTGTAGCCTTGGATTGCTAAGATTCGGCCAATTAGGAGCGAACTATATATTTGAGACTTCCGCGATCGTAGCTAGAATTTAATCAAGAAATGCTATGATAACCTAAGCGTTAGGCGTTGTTATACCTTATAACAATTTGAATAATTTAATCTGGCTTCAATGTGAGCGCTGTGGGTCTATGCCGCAGACCTTCTAACATATTAGAACGCATTGCTCTACCTTCGCAGCATTGAGGGAGTATGAAGATGCAGAGTTATTCAACATCCGGACAGATTCTCGGCTCTCCTATTCGGTTTGGGGCTTCCCTTTTGCGGCGGGGTCCGGTTTGGGGTCACAAAATATTTTAGTCCTTTGGTCACAACGATGACTTGATAATGTTTGATATCGTTTAACTTTTGTTAATGGACTGGGTGTTCCAGGCTTCTTTTACTTGTATTATTATTAGGGTTTTCTAGGCATGCCCTAGGGTGTCTGCGGAGCTTCCTGCACGTTACAAATAAATTCAGAGACTTGGAAAAAAACAAAAAGAATTAACCCCGCGCCAAGACTTCTGAACCCTCGCTTGGAGAATGCTCGTGCTAAACTCAATGCAGCTTGGTGTGGCGCTCGCGTAATTCTGGGACAAGCGTGGCTGGCTAGACGAAAGCACTGACCACCTCAGCCCTGCAAGAGGCTTGAGACAAAAAAAACAAAACCGGAAGGTGCTTGACCAGCAAAAGCAACCCTCACGTCCTCGCATGGTGACGGCCCGATCCGGGCGCGGCCGACGGATAAAATAGTCACGTGGACCTGATAAGGCCCACTGCGGATACGATAGCCAGACTTCACCAAATCTTTCTTATCAGATCCACGTGACTATTTTATCTCTCAGCCGCGTCAGTACGATACTGGGACTCGCATGGGAGAATTGAGTCCGGACATAAAATTTCTCTTCCTAGACAAGGTGTCCGGCCTCGACTTGGGTATGCCAGTATTGGGGGAGATGTTTCGCTCGTTAACTATCCCCCCTCCTCGCGGGAAATATCTCTCGAGGTAGTTGTATGCTAGTAACACCCTAAATGTCAAGTGTATTGCTCGAAATTACCAAGTGGAAAAAAATCCCGCAGAATCTCGGAAACCAGGTGCATCTACAGCTGCGACAGACATAGATTATGGGTTCAATCAAAAAACCCTAAACCTTAGGTACCTTACCTCGCAGCTGAAATGTTGAATAAAGCGCACGCCTTCTATCTAGAATTCTACGGTAAGCGACGCCCATACTAACACAATTTTAGAAACAAGCCGCGACTCACACAGGCTCTACCAGCAGGCAAGATGAAACTAGGCGGTGACGTACGGGGGTGGTTCTCGGATACCAGGGTTAGTCCGCGAACAGCAGGGATGATGAGGCTAAGAGAGTATTGGGAATAGTGTATGTGTGCGCCGAAAGCCCGAAAAATTCCTCGAACGCTTTCTGCTTTACTATTGGTTGAACTATCTATTTACATATTCCTATTGGCACTTGGCCTTTCGAGCTCCTATGAGCCTTCTCGAAGGTTCCCAAGTACTAGTTTCTGATAAAGATGAAATAAAGTGGCGGATATCCAATAGAAACCTGTAAATAGATAGTTCGACCAATAGTAAGGCAGAAAGCGTTCGAGGAATTTTTCGGGTTTTCAACATATGCTCATTAGTGCGTGCACTATTCCCAATGTCGCCCTTAGCTTTGTCAGCCCTGGTGTTCGCGGACTATCCCTGGTATCCGAGTACCGGTATTTAGCAGAAGCAAAGGCTTGTTACCGATCTTTTCGCCACCCGCCTAGTTTCGCCGAGCCCCGTCTGAAAATCGTGCTAGTCCCGGAAGGACTCTCTGGGTTCACTATCAGATCCCCCTCACGCTCGAGCTGAATAGAGCGGAGCGACAGTGTCTACACTTGATCGATTACCTCCTAGGGTCACAGATTCTATTCGCCGGATCGATATTGAGTGACCTCGTTGAGCTTGGCGTCGGACGATTAAAGGATGAAACAAGTACTAGGAGACTATCGGAAGTCTTTGATGCTGCTCGGCATGCTTAGCATATCGCGCGTAGTATATCGCTTTGTCGTTTGGATAAAGGCTTCGGAGATACGCTAGTGATCGATACGGCACCGCAAAGAATACGACGATAAAAGAGTTGGGTGCGGGAGAGTTGCTGGAAGATGCGCGGAGGGTCCGATGCCCGGTGCGCAGGCCATGGGCGCTGGGAGTTCTTTATGATCTTTGTTTCTCTCTTGTTAGCAGGGCAGTAGGCGCAAGGGGAAAGGGGGAGAATCAGCGTGTGTCGCAATCGACAGAAGGATATGGATGATTTCCTTATAGTTTGTATATACTCCTGCCTTTGCTATTAATTAGTTAGTTGAGCATGAGAGTGAGGGTGTGAACGAGGGACGAAGAATTTCCCCGCTCCAAAAGTTGTGCGCTGGCGATAGAAGTCGTTTGTGTTACTTAACTCTTGGCGTTTCGTTTCGTCGTCCGTCGCCGTTTAAAAAAAAGGTAGTGAAATTCGGGGATCGGATTATGAGGGGGTCGCCTCAGTAGCCT
Source organism: Tuber borchii (assembly GCA_003070745.1). Taxonomy (NCBI): domain Eukaryota; kingdom Fungi; phylum Ascomycota; class Pezizomycetes; order Pezizales; family Tuberaceae; genus Tuber; species Tuber borchii. The sequence goes on from NESQ01000434.1 coordinate 25,107, forward strand.
ACAAGTTACAGGCATAAAGAACCCGAACATTTGAGTCCGAATTTAGTATGGGTCACAGATGCGCACAGACAATTTCCCATACAAATTTTTAATCCCTGTGTTCGGGTTCTTTATGCCTGTAACTTGTACATGCAGGTGCTTGCCCCCTGGCAGGGGTATCCGGGGGGGTCTTAGCGCTCCGCCGATTGTCAGAGCTTTCTGATATCATGCTGCGAAAGATGGGCAGTCGGTACCGCTAGCACGATCTTGAGTACCGGTATGGGGGTGGCTAGAAGGCAAGAGAGAATTCCTCAAAGTAAGGTAACAGAAAAATACCTGCTGCCTTGTGTTCCTCATCCATTGGGTTCCGTCATTTCCCGCTATTCTCAGCCATCCGATTTACATCAATTACAGAAGAAGTATTGTACTATGCGAACCGATTTTCAATGGAAAGATCAAAGACGGGCGAAAAATAATAATTTGCCCTTTACTGATGAGGCTCATCGCATGAAATTGACTGATATACGGTACTTGTAATACACCTATCCAATATCTATTTATCCGCAACTTCCTGACTCTAATCCCTCGGTATAGAATTATAACTCCTGCAGCCGACATCTTGAGAACTCTCCTAATCGTAAGTCATCCAATCCCGACCATTTAAAATATCTGACCCAGCGAATCCTTTTATGGGCTCATAAGCCCAAATCTAACACCATGAGTGCAAGGTCTATGGTAGCAAAATGATTGTTAATAATTCTGAAACCTAGCCGAAATATTAAACCACTTCATAATCCTGTCCTTCTTAATGCGTAATGTATCTGCCCCACTCCTACTACCCACTAGTTCCACCGCTGGCATCGCCCCCTCTGTCCGGTGTGTATTCGGCTACTAGCAGTTTGAGTTGTGTCCGGGATGGGCGCTCCCTTCTGTCTGGGGTTTCGGTTCCAATCTTAGCGTTGCGGCCAGGGCTAGGGTTTTGGGTAAGGTTCTGGCTTGATGGGTTTGAGTTTCGTCTAAGATTGGTGTTCTGTTCCGTCCGAGATTTCGATTTCCTCCGATGTCGCGGTTCCAGCCGGCACTGCGATTCCGGCTAGGCTTGTGGCCAGTGTTGGCATTTTGCTGAGGATTCTAGCCAGAATTAGGATTCCGGTAAGAATTAAAGCCAGGTTTAGGGTTTTGGCAAAGATTCCAGCCAGCATTAGGATCCCGGTCAGGATAACCATTAGCATCAGGGTTTCCCATGTTGTTAGGATTTTGCAATGAATTGATGGTTGTGCCATCTCGGTTTCTACCATCTCCCCCGCTGCATTGGGAGAGGCCTTGTGCACATTCCCGGAAGTGTGTACCTCGGGGCCATTTGGCCCTGGAGTCGATTGTAGATCATTTCCTTGATGGGTGTCAGATCCTGGGAGGGCGCTTGCGGAGGGGCTAGAATTCAGCATCAGGTTCCTGTTAGCAAAATGTTTTATATGAAAGTGGAGCTAGTATTGGGGGTGTCACTTTTGAGACGTAGTGGAATATCGCAGACCTGTATTTCCCCCGATAGGCCAAATAAACGGGGGCCAAAAAAGTTGGGTAGCATCGGTTCAAATATCTGGGGCCCCATCTGGGCTGCTGAGATTTCAGCGGAGGTATCCGGTGGTGCCATCACAAAAGTATCGATTGGTGCTTTCGCGGTAGCTAGATCACTAGCCCCACGCGATCCTGGGCTCGCCCCTAAAGCTACTCCTCCTCGGGTGCACTTTGTGTCGTCCTGAGTAATTGGATCCCCCCGGGTTTTTCTTTTCTTCGGTCTACCATTGGTAGCTAGTCTGCTTTCGCACTTCATGCTCGGCATGTTCCGATTTCCACTTTGTATTGTCTTGGCTCCGTCGTCTCCGCTGTGCTCGTTGTCGCATTTAAGGTCGGCTAACCACGCGTGTCTCAGTGCAACTCCTGCGGTAGGGCGATCCTCAGGTTGTATGGAGAGCATGGCCTTTAGTAACGAAATTCCGATATCGTCTGCCGGGAGTGATACCCCCTTTATCCTATCTTCCGGAAAGGGCCATATCCCGTAGAAGTAACGATATAATTGAAACTCTGAGACGAATAGTTTTGCCCCTACAAGTAACTCATATATCACACACCCGAGTGACCAAATGTCAACGGAATTCGTGTAGTCGGAGGTCTCGCTATTGGAGTCCAACCCCAGGACTTCGGGAGCGCTGTAAACTTGAGTTAACACTTGGGTGTGAAGGGTTGTGGTAGCTTGAGCTAGGATCCGCTTCGATACTCCGAAATCCCCGAGTTTGATCCACACGGGAGACATAGAAACCACAAAAATGTTCTATGCATTCGTCAGTATTCTTCGAGGCGACACGGTTAACCGAGGTTTTTGGTGGTGAGAATCATACCGCAGGTTTTAAATCTCGATGAGCTATCCCGTGTCGATGCATTACTTCAAGACCCTCGAGGATCTGTTTTGAAATGTTTCGAACGGTTTCTTGTGGTAGTGGTGACCCGATATGCTTGGTGAGATCGCCTCTCTCAAGATATTCCATCGCAATATACAGAGTTTCGGGTTCCTCGTACCACCCCAGGAACTCAACAAATAACGGTGGATGCTAAAACAAATGATGGTTAGACCACAAAAAGAAAATTCCACGGGATAGCAAGCTGTGGCAAATTCCCTCGGGGTGAGACCACAAACCTTTGTTAATATGGCCATGACAAGGAGCTCCCTAGAATAATCAATCTTCGCCGGTAGCTTTTTATCAATCTTCTTTACTGCTCGGTAGTGGCCTGTAGCTTTCCGGATCTGCTTATGAACGACACCGAAACCTCCCTTTCCCAGCTCTCCACAATCGCTCCACTCCTCCTTTACTTTCTTATTCCTGTTTTTCGCTTTTCCCATGTATTTTGTGTGTCTGACACGATCCTGAGAGAATTCGGTATCGAGTTTATACCATTCAACCAAATCGGATTGAGCCTCGCCCATGGCTTGAGAACGTGGAAATTCAGGGCTAGAATGGGAAAGGCTAGCAAGAAGATAGAAGCAAAGATTGTAAATAAGGCTGAGAGTGGGGGAGCTAGAGGAAAAGGAGCAAAGTTAACTTATTTCTCGCTTAACGAAAGACCCTCCGACAGAGACTAATACCGTAAAATCTCGCGATTTGTTTGAGTATCCGGGAAACCAGACGAGAAAAGCTGGGAGAAGAGAATTCTGGGGCTAGTGAGAAGGTTGAATTCAACTTTTGAAAGAACTGTACCATACACGAAGCTTGATGAGCGGATGGGGATAACCCTTGAGCAGTGATTATGCTTTTATAGATTTTACTGGAAACTAAGTTGGTAGTGGAAGCCAGGTTGGTAGGTAGCAGGCCTCCATTAGTATAATGGTAAAACATTGTGGGGTCCTTTTTCTCTCCAGAACCGCTGTGGGACGAATGGGCACTGAATGAAGATGTCGGAGTAAACTGGGGCTTAGCTTGACTGGAGGATTTCTATACCCCTCATTGCTCGATGTGAAAAAGCAGCCCAATTGAGTTGCACGATGTGATGGGTAGACAATCCTGCAGCACCATTTCGATGGAATATTCCGAGATGCTGATAGTATTAGCTAGGGAGAGCCCGAGCACAGTGCCGGTATTGTGGTGGGGCTGTAAGAATGGGTATTGGGGTGTTGGGAGGTTGCAAGCGAAAAGACCGCAGATCCCTTTTCCGGTTTCGCCACGTTAGTCACCACAGTTTGACATTTCAAACTGGAAGCATGGCGAACAGGGGCAGTGTTGGCAGTGACCACTGGTCACCCAGAAAATCAGGTAGTCACCGGTCACACCTCGATGCCATGACCACTGGTCAGGACTGATCACAGCAGGGGTCAGAGGTATGGTGGGTTAGGGTTTGAAAGCAAAGTTAGAGTGGCAGCAAACTACAGTTTCGTGAATTTATTTCTTGGAAGCAAGATAAAATTGCCATTCTTTCCCCTTCTCCCTGATGGACATTTAATAATATTATTGTATTATAATTGAATAAATTAAATGTTGGTTAAAAAGAGAGGTTCTCTAATTCCGGATGCGCCAAGGAAACCCTGACCCTCATCACCTCCCTTCGCTGACCACTGGTCACTGACCAAGTCATGGTCAGAACCAGTCAATACATCATCCCTGGTCACTGCCAACACTGAACAATACTTCATGGGCAAAACTGGATTCGCTAAGGTTAGGGTTACAAAAAAATTGCGAGCAATTAATCCCTGTTCGCCGCCCGCCCAGTTTCTCCATGGCGACTGTAGCGTTGGCGAAAGAAGTTGTCTCTTTCGGATAGCTCATTCACATTATCGTATTGTACATTCATTGGTATTTGTTACTTGGAACATGAAAATAGAGTAAAAAGGTGAATGAGCATGTTAAACTCCAAGTTTTCACTGGCGCATTTGAGATGTGCTGTACCTGCGGATCAAGATACGGGCGGTAGTGGTCATGTTTTTGTGGTTATTGCTGTCTCCCTTGTTGGCTCGAGTAAAGCCTGGGGATGGTGGTGACAATGCTGGAGAAAGTTATCGCTGCCCCCTTGTTGGCTCGGATGGAGTCTGGGGATGGTGGTAGTGAGCCGACGAGCGTTTGTAATGCCCCAGCGGCTCCACAGCTACGGTACCATATTAATTATCCATAGGCGGCCTTCTATAAATGGTTTACCCTGAAACCTCTATCTTCTCTTTCCCATTCATGCATAATGTGCATAGCCTCAGCATTTGCACAACAGAGTTGATGATGTGTTGGGGGGACAATTAAGATTGCGGAAAATCCTATTTTCCTGGCTATTGTACTCGGGTAGGGACGTAGAACTATGCCGACCTCATGCATGCCTCTATGGAGACAAGTGTTATGTTGCCCGACCTCTTGTGCTTACCCCGAGCTCAAGTAAGAGCTGTTTAATCTGAGCTTGGCGCGTCTCGCAACAAATTTTATGATACTGCCCAGATCCCCAAAGTGATTGGACAGTGTTTTTTTTGTCCGAGTTACCCGTCATGGGCGCATGGGAAATCCCCCGAACCCGCTACTGTATTAGATGATTAGGGAAGTTATAACAGAACACTATTTTCCAGACACGAAAACTTGAGCGCGCTGAACTTGGTAGGTATCATCAACGGTATCTTCTGTTACTCGAGTACGTATTCGGGGAAGCAGGGGGTGGAGGAATTACTTGAATTAGTATCATAGTTATCTTGCTTTTCGATTCTTTGATACTCTTTCTAGGGCAAAAGTACGAGCGCGGCTTATAGATAAAACAGTCCTATGGGTGTAATAAGAAAAACTTGAACCCTCCGGCTATCGTGTGCCTTATCAGATCCACGCGACTGTTTTATCTACCGGGCGCGCTCGGAATACCCCTGGTTGTCCCAATACTCGTACTAAGCTTAATGCGGCTTAGTGTGGCGCTCGGATAATTCCGAGAAGAGGGTTTTTCCGGTAACCAGGTCGGCTCGCGATAAGATACGGGCGCCAGACCACTTTGCTAAAGTTTCCGGAAATCTCTTTGCCCCTGTGTAGGAGTCTTTTGGCACGTGCCGGTACGGTATGACCTAAGGTAATCTCACAGGGTAGTTTTTTTTGAGCACTATGGTAGTTCCGGATACCTAAAACCAACCCTTGTGTTCACTTTTTGGTGGATTTGAACAGGGTTGGTTTTGCAATAAAAAGTATCACTCTTGGCAATCCTTGGCATTCCTTGGCAGGTCATGCTTTTTTGATTAAATTTGATGTTTGCATAAAACCTTGGTGTTCATCACAGAATATCACTCGAATTGCCTATCTGGGCATGATCTTGGCTATTCACTATTTTTTCCCCTTATACAAAATATTTCCCGTCTTTCTATCTACCACCTGCCCTCACCTTGCACTTAATTAATAAAATAAATCCATAGCTCTATTCTCATGCCCTTACTTCTCATTTCTATAGTCTTATTTCATCATTATATCAATCCTGTGTTGTTGTGGTTCAAGGCTTGTTCTCTTCTTTTATCGTTACTGTGAGGGTCGGTTTCACGCGATCGGAACTATAGGGCGGGCGTTGTAATAATAATATTATTATATAGCTTGGCATGCAGAGTTTTCTGCTTGTAAGCCACCTTTCTCTTTCCTCAATTAGAAAGCAGACAAAACGACACCCAGGGAATCCACAAAATTTAATGGAGATCATTCTGTCCTATATCAATCCGGTCCAGCTCTTCCTCTATTGTTCTATCCCTGTACCCCATTAAGCAAGGTGTCATCAGAGCATTTCCCTTCCAGCATCAAGGAATCTTGGAAGTTAAAGATCACGTAATTTACCGAATACTCGGTAATATAAGTAAGGGGGTGTTTGGCTAACCGTGATTTGACTTCCAAATCATGATTTCCTGATTTCAAATTCAGGGGTTAAACCCTGAAATCAGACTTGGTGAAAATCATGATTTTAAAATCATGTATGTACAAAACAATTGCTGATTTGCATTAATTATTTACTAAATGTATAATTTATATTTGTAGTTTTACTTTTATTTATTTGAATGTATTTGATTAGTTTTAATAAAAAATCAACTATGTAGCATTATTATTATTCAATCAAAAGCAATAGTTCTATTGCTATTCATAATCCTTTATCAAAAGCTATTTATCAACCAACTACTTTTGTTATCAAAATTATGAGAGTGTAAAGCTCAGACTACTCTATTCAACTATTAAAAATTTATTCTATACAATTGGTATTTCCCCATGACATTCAAGAATCATTTTACAACAAATTTCTAATTACATGTTACATTCCGGGTTCGTGAGAGGTAGTGCAATAGGTGACGATCAATCCATATAGTATATGAGAACATTCTTAGGCCGTTCCTACGTTGTATACAGACAACGCTGCCCTCATGCTATGTCGATCATAAAGAAGGGATATAAAGAAATATCATTCAAGATAGTATATAGGAAAGTACTTAGATGACTGCGTGAGGAGCTAGCTACAAGTCCCAAGCCCCGCCTTTTATATCGGCGCCTCCTCACATACCTAACCCTGGTGACTCATATGCATGAGTCACGCGCTCCTATGACTCTAAGCGAGTCATAGTGTGAAATCCATCAGCTGACCCCTATGAGTCAACTGCGCACTATACCAAACCAATCATCGCGCTCCTAACTAGTCATGTGCCCAAAGGGGTCACATGCGCGAGACCCATGACTCATAACTATGAGTCATGTGCGAAATACATATGAGGTGACCACCCAGTGTGGTCACGCGCAAACATAAACATATAACAATACTAACTATGGCTTCGCAAGTGCGAGTCATGTGAGAGGAAACACAAACCTACTATTCCTAACCGTGAATAGTGTGAAACCAATTCCTTCACTAGTCACCGTTTGTGACATTAGCTCCCTCCCCCACTAGGATCGGTCCCACGATCCTAAAACCTTCCTTCTCTTAATTCCTTCGCCTCAATCCCATGAGGCGGTCATTTCATCTGGCTTCGTAGCCCCAGCTCCGTTGGTAGGCTCCTCCGTTCCCCACTCTTTTCCCTCGACTGTAATGCCGATGAAATCGGCAAACTCCTTATCCTCTTCGATTGCTTTGGCCAACTTGGCCATTTCTTCTGCCGCTCGTCGTACTCGAGTCTGAAGCTCGAGCTTCTCGTATGCGCGGCGTCGGTCGCTGATCGATGCCCGGCGGGCATCCTCCTCCGCGATAACTACCCTTCTTTTCATCGCACGATTTTCCTCCTTGAGGCGGCCCATCTCCTCGACCATCCTCACTATCTCTTCCTGCAGTTCGACCACAAACTGCCCCACCTTGTGGTGGGCCTTCGGTTCCTCCGCTGGCTCACCCCAGCGCACTTTCTTGCCCTTGCGTTGGGGCTATCGTCAGTTCGTTCGTTGGGGGAAATATGCCCCTTGTTTATCGCTTAGATGCACAAGGCACCCTTCATCAAAGCAGACCGTCCAGCTCATGGCGGCATGCGGCGTCTCGGTCTTTTTGGTGGCATTGCTTGCCTCTCCGTTCTGTTGTGTCGGGTACTTTATATCGTTCGTGTTGTTTTTTGTAGTTGTCGTAGGGTTTGGAAAAGATAAAAGGCTTGGTTGATGAATGTCGGAGGTAGACTGTTCAGTATGTCGAAGCTTGCTGGTCCTCTTCCTCTGTTGTGCCGACTGGCTACCTCTTATGCGATTCCATCCTCTCCCAACCCCCGTTGTCTCCTTTTCCTTGTAATCATTTTCTTCTCGTCCTGTGCATATCGTATGTTTCTCTTTTCTTGTCGAGTGGTATGATTTTCTCATTCGTTTCTTGTCGTATGATCCTTCGGTTGCATAGGCTGTTTCTTATCATGCCTCTCATGTTGTAATTGTTTGGTTGTTTGTTGTCTTCTGATCTTTTCTTGCATCGGCTAATGCTTATCATGCATCCCGTGTCGTAATCCTTCGGTCGCTTGTTATCTTCTAACCTTTTCTTGCATCGGCAAATGCTTATCATGCATTCCGTGTCGTAATCTTTCGGTTGTTTGTTGTCTTCTTATCTTTTCTTGCATCAGCTAATGCTTATCATGCATCCCGTGTCGTAATTCTTTGGTCGCTTGTTGTCTTCTGATCTTTTCGTACATCTGCTATCTAGTGCAGATAAACCCTTTGGTTCCTCCTTGGTTAGTTGATCCAAGGCAACATTCACTATGGCTACTTATGTCCAATAGGTACTTCCATCCAGTGGGGTATTCCCACGGCGTGTTGCTTCTTTTCTTCCTTCCTCTTCTTTTCTTGTAGTTGTTTTGATAGCTGAGTACTCTTGACTCTTATCGTTCATGGCCTTCGTTTATCTGCTGTCCTGTGCAGAGAGGTTTCTTGTTGTTGTTTTGATAGCTGAGTACTCTTGACTCTTATCGTTCATGGCCGTCGTTCTTCTGCTGTCCTGTGCAGAGAGGTTTCTTGTTGTTGTTTCGTGGTAGGTGTCCGTCTTCCCTACGACTTCTCAGGTTCATAGGTACTTCCATCGTTTGATTCGAGTAAATCGTGTGTCGTTCCTTTCCATCTCGTATATAGCTAACTGTACTTTTACAGTTGCTTCCTTTTTTGCGAGACGAGTAGCTCATTTCTTCCCCCCCTCTGAGGCGAGTATTTTAGTAGCTCATTTCTTCCCCCCCTCCGAGGCGAGTAATGTTTTCGCTCCCCTCCCTCTAGCCTTGGTCCCACAAGGCTATTATTTCAGAAAATCTTTTTTTCCTGAATTTTGACTTCTCAAGTAGGGGTGAGACCTTTCCATTTTAACTTGAAAGTAGGTTTCTAGGGGTTCAATCTTTCTTTGCTCGTCTTCGCTTCATTCTCATTCGCTTGTCGATATCGTTCTTATTGAACCTCGCTGTTGATAGATTCATTCGTACTTCCTTCGTCTTTGCTTCTCTCTTGTTCGCTTTGTCGATATCGTTCTCATTGAACCTTGCTATTGATAGGTTCATTCATACTTCCTTCGTCTTTGCTTCTCTCTTGTTTGCTTTGTCGATATCGTTCTCATTGAACCTTGCTATTGATAGGTTCATTCATACTTCCTTTGTCTTCGCTTCTGTCTTGTTGGCTTTGTCGATATCGTTCTCATTGAACCTTGTAAGGGGTGTGCCTTCTTCCCTCAGGCTCTTCTGAACCACTTACTAGCTCATTTCTCCCCATCTCTGGTCCCACAGAGCGACCCTCCGAGCCCCCTTCTTCCCCCTATAAGGTGTAGAATATCAGAAAATTTTTTTTCCGATTTTGGGGTCGGTTTCTGTCTTCTTGTCTGGCTATTTTTGTCGTTCGTCTTGTATATCGTTCGTAGATTATTCGCCAGATGTTATCCTGTTCTTGTATTTTGACTCGATGTCCCAGTAAAGGGTTCCAGTCCTTGTCCTTTGATGTCCGATCGTGTTGTTCGTCCGAATTCCAGTTTCTTCATAGCCCCCCCATGCAGGGCTCTTTTCCTAGGACCCACGCCATAGGGTCCTCTCCCCCGCTCAGGTACTCCTCTTAAAAGGGTTTGTAGTCCTGAGGGTATTCCCTGTCCATGTCCCTTTGGTGATCGTCAGGTATTGAAAAAGGAGACGCAGTCAAGTGTTACAATCCTCTTCCCTTCGGGCGATACTTGCAGCAGGTAACCCCTATCTTCGATAGCGATCACACTCTTACTAGTTTGTACGAACAACGACAGCTGAGTATACAGACTCCTGTCTCGTACAGTATCTCACTAAGCTCGTGAGAGACACTATATTCTTAGCCCGGTAAAGTATAAAGTCAAGATAAAGTATATTGTAGGAAAATAGCTTAGATGACTGCGTGAGGAGCTAGCTACAAGTCCCAAGCCTCGCCTTTTATATCGGCGCCTCCTCACATACCTAACCCTGGTGACTCATATGCATGAGTCACGCGCTCCTATGGCTCTAAGCGAGTCATAGTGTGAAATCCATCAGCTGACCCCTATGAGTCAACTGCGCACTATACCAAACCAATCATCGCGCTCCTAACTAGTCATGTGCCCAAAGGGGTCACATGTGCGAGACCCATGACTCATAACTATGAGTCATGTGTGAAATACATATGTGGTGACCACCCAGTGTGGTCACGCGCAAACATAAACATATAACAATACTACCTATGGCTTCGCAAGTGCGAGTCATGTGAGAGGAAACACAAACCTACTATTCCTAACCGTGAATATTGTGAAACCAATTCCTTCACTAGTCACCGTTTGTGACATTACAAGTACTAGTATAGATTACTGTAAACTGTGTATGATACAAGTTAATTACCGGAAAATATGTCATCCGACCATGAACTGGAAGATTCTGAACGAGCTACCACAAGCGAATTTACTTCTACAGTGCCAGTTGTACTAGTCACGGCCATGGCTGCAATTGGTGCGATGTTAGCTGCGACAGCTGCAGAGACAACTAGACAGCCATGCTGGAGAGCAAAGCATTGAGGCCAAGCATACACAAATGAGCTATTGGACAGCGCTCATCCACGTAGAGTGCAGGTGTCTTTACGGAAGAATATTGTTATATTTCGAAGGTTGTGCCGAAAGTTGAGAAAGTATGGCGGATTACGACACACAAGGAGATCCACTGTAGAACATCAAGTTCATATATTCCTCTATATCGTATCATCGGATTCCTCAAACAGGATGGCACAGGAGCACTTTCAGCACTTGGGAGCGACAATCTCAAAGTATTTCCATTGTGTTCTTGATGGCATTCTACGACTAGAACATTCATATATTCAACTCCCAGCTGCGCCAGATGCAGTCTCACAGCATATGCCAATCCCATTGGAAGTTAGTGCAAATCCGAAGTTTTATCCTTACTTTAAGGATTGTATTGGTGCTCTTGATGGAATATTAATACCTGCTACTGTCCCTGGCCAACTGGCTTCCATATACCATTATCGTAAGGGGTTTACAGCACATAATATACTAGTTGTTTGCTCTTTTGATTTCACCTTTCAGTATGTTCTGGCTGGATGGGAAGGCTCAGCTCATGATTTGAGAGTATTAGAAGATGGCAAAAATAAAGGCTTCAATATTCCAGAAGGAAAGTATTATTTAACCGATGCAGGATATAGTTCCTCCCGTGCGGTCATGGTTCCCTATAGAGGTGTCAGATACTATTTAAAGGAGCAAGCACAAGCCACTCAAGCGTAAGTAAATCCCTACTAGTTTAATCACCTCACATTCAACATATAAAGAGGAAATTTCATGGATACTAATAGGCTTTAATATTATATAGACCACAGAATGCAAAAGAATTATTTAATTTACGGCTTGCCTCATTACGCAACGTTGTTGAGAGAATCATTGGAGCCTTAAAGGCAATATTTCGTATCCTACTTGGTCCAATGTACTATGATCTTGAAACACAGAACAAAGTGGTGAGGGCACTTTGTTGTCTTCACAACTTTATTATTAGAAGTGGTGGAAGACCAGAAGAGTTTCCTGTATCATCAGTAGAGGATAAAGGTATGGACACCAAGTACTCAGTTTATTTAACTATATACTAGTAGTCTGGACATCAGAGAAGTAAGAATTGTGCTAATTGAGAGAAAACACAATACAGATATGACAACTACAAGCAATAATAGTGAAGAAACTAGTACTGACAAACAGGAACAATCCCCCAACGATGGACTTGATCAAGACAACAGTAATGAGAGGCTAGAGCAAGAATTCGATGAACTAGTCAGCCAAACAGACAACCTTTCCCTCCAAACACAAGCTGAAAAGTGCAGAGAGAAAAAAAAAGCAAACAAACAAAGGTCTTCGATTGCACGAAGTATGTGGCAGGATTATATCAGGTATATGAGTATTAATGGAAGTAATTAGTACTCGGGTCTTGTATTCTAGTGAAGTAGGAAAATAATATACATTACCTTGATTACTTATCACAAATTATTTTATGCACCCAGCGTAGGCCCAACGAATTATTGCTATAAAGAAGCGATGAAAGCTGATCAGGGTTCTTACTTAAGATATCAACTCCAATAAAGAACTCATCCTCAGCTAGAATACCGGCCTCTACCATCCTGGTAAGAAGACCAACAGCTCTGTCCATTGGAGAAAGTATGCACAAAGGCTGGTTCTCCTGAGTAGAGTTGCCGGAATGATGCAATGACTGACTTCCTTCTTCCTTGGTGGTTTGGGTTGGTTGATCCGCCTTTGGTGCCTCTTGTCCCTTTGTCAAAGAATCAGCTATACAGCAAATACCATCCGCTAAGGCTAGTCTTCCACTTTGAATTCCAGAGCCCTGTGTCTTTCTTTGACGCTTGTAATGGGGTTGATACTCCACAGTACTGATACTCTGTAGGGATGGTGATTCTTGAGATCCGAGGGCTCGCTTTTGAGTTGTGAAGGTCTTGCTGAACATTAGTCCACTAGGCGGTTTGGACTCAGCATATATCACATCCACATCTGGGTCATCGTCACTACTACTGCTATCAATGCTAATAGTACCATGTTCACTCAATCCACTTTCAGTACTAACAGCCTTGTCCCCTGTAGCAGTCGTATTTTCGAAAAGCTGATGCATCTCCGCGTAAAACCAGAAGGTGTTTTCCTTAAATAGCTTTGCAGCAGGATGGACCTAACATAATTCATTTGAAGTATTAGCATGATGGTTAAAAATGATAGAATTCAAAGACAATTTTAAGGAGCTTAATAAAACAATAGAATATACCTTTAAATACTCTTCTCACACATCATCTGCAGCCGTTACAATCTGTACCTCTTGGTTCCAGCCAAACCCAGAAGCATTGATGAGATGATGAAATATCTCATAAAGCTGCTTCAGCTATAAATCTCATAATATTATAATGTTAGCTTTTCATTAAATAAGATAAAATATCAAAAGGAAGAGCTAAAATAGATAATAAATAGAAAGAGAGATCTGCTTACCCGTCAAACTCTTGTTTTGACTTGCTCACTGTCCACATTTGGCCTGAATGTGTTATTCAAAACTGTGGTTGCCTCGTTCCATGCTTGAGGTTTAAAGATATTTCCAGCACAACGTCCTTGGCTGACTTGATAGAGGAGACAATCAATTAGGATCTTGTCCTTATTATCATCCCACACAGCCTTATTTCCCCTTGCCTTTGATGCCATCTGACTCAAATGATTAGTGTAATAATTGGGAGGGGAGAAAATTGGAGGTTAACCTGATACTGGTAGAGAACGAGAAAGAAGGTAGAGGCTGCTAGAGGCCAATAGAGACCCGAAAACTGATAGAGCTTGATGGAGAGTATTGCCTTTGACTAAACGAGTGTAATCTGGGAGTCTGGGATAGACGTGGGAAAGGTTGAATGACAGTGAAAGGGCTGGCCAAGATCGGGCTGATACAAGAGAGCTGTGGGTGGCCGGAGGACCAGGCGAGTACTAGCAGTTGTGGGACTGTAGTAGAAGTGTTGAAGGAGGCTGAAGAACTATTAGGGGTAGATAAAAATTTTATTGGTGATGCAAATAGGTGTGTGCCGGAATGGTAAGGATGGCTAATAAAAGAAAGAATAATCTCCCTACAAGCAGCAAGATTTTCATAAGTAAAACCTTCCTTTCTCTACAATTACTAAGCAACGGCAATAATCACATGCACAATAAAGTAACAAAATTCTTGGCACCCGGTTGTCAAATCAGGATCAGAACTCGACAAGCCAAACACTTCTTATTTTGAGATCAGGCTCGGCAAAAAATCGGATTTCCAAATAATAATCACGGGTAGCCAAACACCCCCTAACTTTATGAGCGCCGCCGATAGATTTGTTAGTTACGTGGGTCTAATAAGGAAGATTGGTGAACCTTCTCGTTGCAAAGTGCTCATTGCAGGTATGTCGACCAATATACCAATTAGCCACGCCCGTAGAGTAATACATAATTTTGGATAATAATCTATCCCTTCGCGGGTAGATAATGAAAATAGTTCTGAACGGTACCATCGGTTTCGGCTTCTCAAATTTCGGCTTTAGAATGTATCAAAGTAAAAAAATTGCAGAAACTAGGGCAGTTCAACATAAGGCTACTACTACCGGTGCATTGAATACCCTGAGAGTTACTGATGAAATCAGTTCTCAAGGATTTGTGTAACGAGTGTCAGGTCAAGTGATTGGAGACAGTGTTGTCAACTGTGCGCAAGGCTTTACCTACCCCGCTTCCCCTCAAACTCAAGTAATTGCGTTCAACAGACTCGAAGTTAATCAACACCGTCTCTCAACATTTACAGCTACAAAAATTAAAAGAGATGTCACAATCTTTTAGCAAGAATCAAAACTCTTTCAACGTCGCCAATACATTTAACACCACCGTATCCGATGATAAATCTGAAATACTGGAATGGCTATCTCCTTTAGAGCCACAGGTGCGCCATCGAGACATTGGAGCCCGCCGGGTCGACAGTATAGTGGCATGGCTGCTAGAAACTGAAGAATTCAAACGCTGGCACAACGGCAATAGGGAGGATAGGTCTTGTCAATGACGGATTGGAACAACCCACTGCCAATTGGGTAAAGCGCACAGAGCATGTCCCGGCAGTAGTGGTGGGAAATGGTATAGGCAGTTGCGTCCTCACCCGGAGGCCCTAGCTCGAGCTATCCATGGGCCCGGGAGCCATCTCCATATATAGGAGTCCTCCCCCCCTAGGAGTGGGAGACCACGAAGCTCGCGCCTAAAGCTCACCTTCTCGTCTCTAAGCTCGCTACAGCTTGCGTTCTTGGTTTCTTGTGTTCTTTGGTTTTATCCCCAAGAGACAGAATTCTTCTTTACCCATCCTCCCATCGCAACCAAAAAGCCATGCCATGAAGAAGAATCGTGACCCATGTAAAAGGGGCACTTGTTACGGGTGTTCGTATCGGTTGTTGTGCAACAAGTAATGGCTTGTAGTTGCTCGCTAAGTCTTTAGTAGTCAAAACTTTGAGTACTTATGTCTTTAGTATTTCAGGGTAAAGTCGTGAGTCTCTTGACTTATCTTGTGCATCTTGCTAACAAGATAGTACCGAATGAAATACTTCAAGATAAAAGATATAATCAAAACTTATAATAAAGATATTTCGTATTCTCAGAACATAACTTGTAGATAGGAAATAACAGTGAATAGTTGCGTAAAGAACTAACTATTCTCCACTCGCACTCCTTATATAGTTCCTTCTACAACTACTTAGTAATTCCAAACAAATTTATAAGTCCCTATTATGACTCATGTAAAAATATAACTTTATGTGACTCAAGCAAGTTGTTGATCAAATAAACTAAACTTAACTAAACATGAGTCTTACTTGACTCATATGTGAGATCGCACAACTGAATGTAGTCATAGTGAAAAATACTAAAAACCCAAAAGTGTGTAAGTATGATGCCTTATTAAAACTTACACACTATACCAGGTTTGTAAAACTAGCTTCCACTTCCCAATACCTAAGTACCTTTTAGGCCATTACCAAATATTATAGACTCTCGTGCTTCTCTTTCCCAACTGCATCAAGTAGCATGTTGGTAATCCGTCCCACCTCCTTCCTGATCTTTCTCAAATTGCTTTCAAGTCTGCTTCTCTATTTCTTTTCTGCCTCCAACTCTGTAACCTTCTGGTAAGTATCGAGGGATTCCCAGAGGGAGATCCGGCAATACTGAAGGACAGGAGGTGAACTGTCAAGTGGAATCTCTGAAAGAGATATAAGAAAGATGAGGGACTAATAGAGTGACCATTCAGCTTGTAGTATATTCAGAAAGAGCGTTCCTGTGAGGCTTGAGAGTTCAACTCCATAGGAGATCTCAAACTTTTTAAATATAAATAAATATAACCAAATATCCTGTTCAAGTGCAAATAACAAAATGCAAAGCTAGATGAGTAGCGAGACTTCTAAGCCCTAAACATGGTCTAAGAAGTGACAGGATATAACTAACAAAACAAGTAATGGAATCAAACAAGCAAGGGATCACTACTGATATACTAATCCGGTAATATGTAGTAGGAAAGCATAGAGTATCCTAATTGGGTACAGAAAGTAGGAGTGCAACTAAGTGAGCAAGATAAATACTACCCAATAGGAAACTATAATAATAAGAAAGGCACAAGGTTGATATATGTGTTGCTAAGTAATTTGAAATAGGCAATATCTAATATCAGTGTAGTGAGTATTAGAGATACTAGTAGATTCCAATACAAACTGTTTCTTCAGGTCCTCTATCTGCTTTGGTAGTAGTCCTTCAGCTAACTGAGTAGCTGTTAGCACTCATTGGAGTTGGGTAGGTTCGGGTCTGAGGGGGTTGACCTCTACCCAATGTCTTCAGGTATTTCTTACCCAACCGACTTCTCTCTTCTCTGTTACTTTTGCTGCTTTGTATGTCATTTATTGTATTTTACCCATTTGTTGATGTAGAACTGCTATCATTGTCTCCGGAGAGTAGGGGGTCCGATCCTGATTTTGCCAGTTGTCTTCCCAATTGACTTCCTTCAGTGTCATATTCCATGATTTTTTGCCCCCCTCCTTCAACTGTTCTGTCCTCAGAATATATTCCAATCAGCTTCCATCAGGATAGGGATAATAGCCTGCCGCCTTCTTTGCTGCTCTCTAAGCTTTGCATCAGTGGTTGTAGTACTCCAGCTATCTCGTTTCTACATGTAGTCTAGTTGGGTAGTATGCCACGTCTGTGTTGAATTTATAGATCTGATAGTCTTGGAGGTAACAGGTTATCCAAGACAGCGATATATGCTTACTGCAGTTGATTTCTACTCCCATCTCTAATTCTTCCTCGGAGATGCACAATGCTTGGTGGGAGCAGATGTCAGCCAGATTGACCCAATCTTAGTTGGTTATTTGAGGTTCATCACATGCTTCTTCTTTGCAGGAGAGGTTGATTGTGTCTACACTCTGGTCGTTAGGTGCGGTGTTCCTGGGTGGAAGGTATCAACTTATTGGAGGGCATTGTTGATCTTAGCTGCATACTACCACTCAAGATCTTGTTCAAGAGAGTCTCTTATCCACTTAGCTTGGTATTGAAGCCTGTTTCTGTTGAGTCTAGAGTCAATGATTTCATCGACTTCTAATTCTTTTTCTCCTTCTCAATAGGACAAGGTGGTTCTTTTTGCTGTAAGGGTAGAGGATTGTTTGAATAAAGCTCGAATTTGCTTATATGAAAGACTAGGTGGTTGTTGTTTGCTAATCGAGGGAGGTCTAATTTATAAGAGTTACCTTCTATCTTTTCTTTTATTGTATATAGCCCTAATTTTTTGTAATATAATTTTTTGGATAGCCTCGTAGTTTGTATATCCTTGGTAATCAGCCATACTTAATCGTCATACTCTAATTTTAGATAGAGTTCATTCAGGGGCCCCGTTTCATTGGAACTGAGCAAAAATAACAGGTGTTATTTGTCTTAACCACCCTGTATTTTCCCATATTAAGCGAATTTACATCTATTATTTTAGCCCTATTCCACCGAAACGGGACCAGTAATAACTTCTAGTCTTGGATCAGGTTTTCTGTGTTAATCAGCACTTTCTTTGCCTCTGTATTAAGCTTCCATGATTTTGTGTGATATGATTTCATGGTGGGGATTCATATCTTCTTATTGTATGATTTTTCACATTATTTCTTGACACATAGTTTCATGTACCAGGTGATAGCTATAATTTGCATAGAACAGGATTGTTCCAATTATCTCTTGGAGTCTGTTATTGAAGGCAAACTCAGCAATTGATAGTCTTTGTTCGAATTCTTGTTGGGAGTAGTTCACCTATCCTCAGAGAAATTGTTCTAATATTGCAGTTACTCTTTCTGTTTGCCCATTGTTCTGTGGGTGAAATACTGTGCTTAACTTCTGTGTGACTCCTATTTCTTAATTGATTTCTTTCTATTAGTCTGAGCTGAACATAGTTTCTATATGGGTAATATTGTATTTGGGTAGTCTGTGGAGTTTGAAGATATTCTATACTAAGAGTTGTACAAACTTATTTGTTTTTAGATCCTTATGGCATTGTATAAAATGAGCCATTTTTGTTAGGTGATCAACCACGAATAATATGGCTTTATAATTCTTTGATTTATGTAAATCTGTAATGAAGTTCAATTTAAGTGATTTCCAGGGTTTCTATGAGATTTCAAGATATTTGAGTAATCAGTAGGGCACGTGATAGCTTAGTTTTATCCGCTAACACATGTCGTGATTCTTTACATATTGCTTAACATCTTTCCATATCCTGGCCAATAGTATATTCTTTGCATTAGTTCTAATATATTTTCCACTCGATCATGACCTTTTTGTGGAATCTTCTAGTTCTGTCTTATTGTTTTACTCCTTATCGCTTTAATGCTTGGTAGCCATATTTTCTTATAGTACCATAAATATCCATCTTTCCATTCAGACAACTATAAGGTCTCCCTTGGGTATTCCTTATCTCCTTTCTCCAATGTTTCCCCTATTTTTTCCAGGTGTTGGTCATGTATCATTTCATTCCAAAATAGTTATGGGGTATACATTTTAGTTGTGGTAGAGGCTGGTGCTATTGATTCCATTGAGTTATATCTGGAGTTGTATTCTTACTCAAAGTATTATTCCTTTGGTAACAGTATCCTTTATCTCTGGATTCAATATTCCTCTTCACCTTCTGGCATGTCTTCTTTTCTTCTCATTAACCCATCTGGATTTCCTCCCCATTTTCCCAGATAATATTCGATTTTGAAATTGAATTGGCTGAGTTCTTTAGCTTATTAAACTTGTCGGCCATTTAGTTCTTTGGTTGTCATGAATGGTACTAGATTGTGATAGTCGGCTAGAACCTTGGTGATGTGGAGGCTTCCTCCCAAGGTTATTCTCTATTCTCCTAGTGCCTGAATTATTGTGAATCGTTCTTTGTTGTGTATATCATAGTTGCATTCTGCCTTGCTAATTATTTTGGATAGATCTGTAATAGATTTCTAATAACATTTTCCATCTTGTTGAGAAAGGATTCCTGAATAGCTGAAGTTGATGGCATCTGTTTCAACTAAACATGACTTATCAGAGTCGATGTATTGAAGTATGAGTACTGAAGTAAGCCTCTTTTTTAAAGATTGGCTAGCTTCTTTAGCTTTTTTATCCCATAACCGTTTGTATCCTTTTTTGGTTAAGCTGTAGAGTGGTTTTGCACTTCGACTAAATTCTTCCATGAATGTTTGGTACAAATAACAGAACGCGATAAAACTGTCTATTCCTTTTACTAAGTGTAGTGTTTTCCATTCTTCAATAGCATCAGTTTGGGCTGAATCTAGTGGCACTCCATTCTTATTGGCTATGAATCCCAGATATTAAGTTTCTTCTGTATATAATTCAGATTTGGTTGCTTTTAGTATTGCTCTGATCTTTCTTATTTATTCTTGAATAGCTTTAATGTCCGTCTTGTATTGATCCAGAGTGTCAGAGTATATTAATAAATTATCCAAGTAGATAATACAGGTATCATCAAGAAATTTGCTAAGAGCACCGTGGACTCATCTTTGGAAGGTTGCTAGAGTATTACCTAGTCCAAAGAGTATCACGAGATATTCACAAAGTCTGTATCAAGTCCAGAATGCAGTTTTCCACTTGGCTTCTTTCTTGATCCTCATATATTTATAAGTACATTTGATGTCTAACTTGGTATATTATTATACAGTTGGGAGTATATCCAGGGCTGCCCTAATAAGTGATACTAGATAACAGTCTGTTTTAGAAACTGCATTAAATTTCAAATAATTCACATTTAGGTGAAATTCACGCTCTGTTTTCTTGAGAAAGAGAATAGGTACTCCTGACATGAATGATAATGGTTAGATCCATCCTCTTTCTGGATTGGCTTCTAGGTATTTCTGGAGGGCTTCTAATTCTTATTACCTTAATGGATATAGTATCATAAACTGAGCATATTTTCCTTCTTTTAGGTCGATACTATGGTCGATATCTCTATGGGGTGGTAAATCCTGCGGTTCTCTATTATTAAAAAAATCTAGATAGTTATGATATTCTATAGGGATTGTTTGTTTAAGATTCTCTGTTTAAGATGCTTTGGATCTTTGCCTTTTGCCTTTCGTAATGCTATCTTGGTGCTAATGGTAGTAGTTGCAAGCTATAATTTGATATCGTTCCACTTTAGAATACCAGTGATTTTAGTTTTTGGTATATTCAGGGCAAGGCTTATGCCACTATGAATGCTATTATTGGTTCTTTGATCTTTTCCTGGTCCTGGCAAGAATTGCTTTGTAATCATTTCCTGGCTATGGTTGAGAATTTGTGGAACCAGTTTTGTCTATTATCTTTTTCTTATGTTTTTAAGGATTAACCCTAATATATTTTTCACTCAAATTTCTTACTAAGGATGTCTGCCCTGGAGTGAAATTGCTGACATAAGCATGGCAAATATAAGTACCATTTGAGTCTGGGCTGGCGAAGCCGTTGTCTTCTCATACTATGGCTTTTAGCACAGTTACTTGCTGTAACTTATCAAGCGAAATCTTTTTGACAATAAGTTGTACCATTCAGTCGTTTTTCTGAATCTCATCATTTCTGTCGGACAGGTTTACTAATAAGACTTTTATTTCTCCTATGTAGTCACTATTGATGACCTCTACATTGACGGTTATTCTATACTTGTTTGTCAATCAACCTCCTGGCCATATAGGATCATAGATTCCTAATTGAAGTCCTATTATAATTCACATACTTATTAGGACTTGTTCCCTTGTTGATATAGTGATATGTTCTCTAATATAAAGATCAAGTCTGGCGGGTTGTTTGGAGCCTTTGGTTAGGATTTTTGCTTCGTTGTGTAATTTTTTGACAATGATTTGTGGGTTACTCCAGTCCTTGGGCTTTATCTTGAGAATTCTTTTCATTAGATTCTCCTTAATCGCCTATCTTTCCGGTGTTGTATATACCAATAGGGATTTATTTAAGCAGATATGTTTACATATTTCGCTATTAAAGGTAATTCCTTCATTTTCCCAATTAAGTCTTGGATTGTAGTTCCTTAACCATAGCATTCCTAGAATTACCTTATATTTTTGTAAGACTGCTACCCGGAAGATAATCATTTCTAGATGTTATTCTATTCATATTAGTACCTCTTTCATATGTGTAATCAGACCTGCTCTGCTAATAGTTCCAGCCACTATATAGA
Organism: Tuber borchii; assembly: GCA_003070745.1. Classification (NCBI taxonomy): domain Eukaryota; kingdom Fungi; phylum Ascomycota; class Pezizomycetes; order Pezizales; family Tuberaceae; genus Tuber; species Tuber borchii. Next base: position 46,717 of record NESQ01000434.1, read on the forward strand.
TATCTCTTGGTGTTTTGCTAATTTTCAAGGGTATCCGGTGATTTATAGCAAAATTGCAGTCTATAAAGTCTGCTGCAGCTCCTGAGTTGATCATGATGTGTATTGAAATTTCTTCCTTCCTATTATACATATTTATGCTGATCATCATGTGGTCCAATTCAAGTTCCAGTATTGCTATGGTATTGATTGCTATTAGTAAGTTTGATAGGCCCATAGTTTTTGGTTGTGTATCTCCAAGAGCATCTTTTACTAGAAACTTTTATGGTTTAAAGTCTCTGGAATCGATTCATTTATTTCTTCAGTTTCCATTGTTTGAATAGTAGGATTTTTGACTTATTGTTTCTTTTGATATTTTGGTATCATTTGTCCCTTTTTTCCATATTTGATGGATGAGTTTACGCATATGTCTCTTCTAAACTTTTGTTGAGGGAATCGTTGATATTCTTTGTGATTTGAAGGATACAACTCTATAGTGTCTCCTCCTGATGCTAGTATGGGAGTTGCTTGCAAAGTGCCATTTATATTCCTTAGTTTTAGATTGACTTTCGTTGTGTTTATTTTTGTCTAAATAGTTCAAACAAAGGTGATACTATTTTTCTGCTTGATAGTTCAATCTGTCAGTCCTTTGATGTTCTCAACTTCTTTATTATCTTCTCCTCATGCCTTTTGCAAGATAATATTAATTCCTTTAAGAAATAGTCTCTGCCTAGTTTTGTGGTCATGGGTTACCTCTCTGGTGATTGAACGGAATTCATTCAAATTATCTGTAATTGTCCAGTTGCCTTCCGTAATTGTTTCTCTTTTTATTCTTACTTTATTTTCAGTGTCCACCTCTGCAAATTGCCTTTTGAGTTACTTGATGAACTTCTCCCAAGTAGTCCATATAGTTATCCTTATGTCTTCAGTATGTGGTATTATCATTTGTGCTGCCACATCCGGTAGCTAGGATGTAGTGTACGTAATTTTTTCATTATTGGTAGGAATATGAATAGCTTCACAATACAAGTTACATTGTACTATCAATATCAGTAGTAAAAATCTTTCTCTTTTATATTTTGGTGGTGATTTGACCTTCAATATTGGGGTATTTTCATTGTCACTTATTTGAGCAAACTGTAGTATTTGGTTATCAGAAATTTCAACCAGATTTAGTGGTGGTCAACTGCTGGTTTTGCTGCCTAATACGCTATTTCTGGATTGAGAGACATTGTATTTCTTCATAGATCTGCAGGTGACGCTGGCTCTTCATATAGTGGAGCTAATACTGGAAATAGAGTGGTTAGGCTAACTTGTTCTTGTGATTCTTCTCTAGATAAGGCATGACTAATTCTTTCTCCTATAGCTTCTAGAAAATTGGAAAGTACAGTCCCTCGGCAAAAGTCTTCGTGATTTGAGACATGTTTTATTAAGTGGATTACGCCATCGGTGTCCGTGGGTTGCAGTCAACGGGCGATGTGACAACGGGCGAGCTTCGCGACAACAGGCGAGCTTCACGACAGTTCAACCACGATCAATGATTATCATGCAATGAGAATAGAAAATTAAAATTAGAAAAATAAATGATACTATCCCTTACATAAATTAATACTTTGTATATCCTCCTCTTGCTTCTAGAACAGCTGCCACCCTGTTTGGCATAGACTTCCACAATTTCTCAAAGAATTCAGAAGGGGTTGTATCCCAAACCAAAGGTAGAACCTCACCCAATCTCTTCTTTACAGCCTCTTTTCCTCCTTGGGTATCAGCTATCCTAGGATACTGCTGGTGTAGGCGCTTTTTAAGTTCTACCCATACATGCTCAATAGGATTCAAATCAGGTGAATATGGAGGGTGCTCTATAACATCAATATTGTTGGCCTCCAGCCAATCCATAACACTATATGCCTTGTGAACAGGAGCATTATCTTGTTGAAAAAGGAAATTATGAATACCAGAAGCAATGATTTGATGAATAACAGGAATAAGATACCTTCTTAAAAGTCTCACATACCTGAGCTTGGTAATAGTTCTGGTTACAGGAACTAGTGGTCCTTTAGTATTACCCCAGAAACACCCCCATACCATGAGAGCGATACCCTTATTCTTCTCTTTAGGGTGGACACAGTCTGCTTGCCATCTTTCCCCAGGCTCTCTAAAAACCCATTGCTGCCTAGGGTCTCTAGACTTCTCCACACTGCATTCATCACTCCAAATCACCCTCAGGCTCTTAAAATCCTCCTCTGTCCAGTCTCTATGAGCTATAGCCCATCTCAGTCTCTTTGCAATGTGCTCTGGCTTCAGTCTTGGCCTGGACTTTGCAATCCATTTTTTCAAATTTGCCTCTCTGAGTACCCGGTCAACTATACAAATTTTAGTAACAGAAATCATGAGATATCACTCATTCATACCTGTATCCAAAGACACTCCAGGTGCATATTGATCCCTGAAATCGCTTCTGGTCATTTTTCGATTGGCCTTAGCAGCTCTGATAATCGCACGGCGTTGTTGGGGGTTGAGAACTCGGGGGCGACCAGACCGGGGTAAATTGTCCAGGGATTGGCGTTCGGTTGCGCGCATAAGAAAGCTTTTTACCGTTGACCAGGGACGACCGATCAGGCTGGCTACCTGCATGATGCTTCCAAGGCAGTAGAAAAATGCGATAATCATTCCTTTCTCGGTATTGGTCATCTCCTTGCGTGCAGTCTTAGGATTGGTTTTAGGGGTAGCGTATTTTTGTTTTCCCGAACGCTTAACCATGGTGTAACAGGTAGTGCTACTTTAAATAAAAGTTATCGAAAAGGGAGGTGGGACAGACAATAACGTGAATGGCGGTTAAAAACAACAAGGAGCGCGATCGTGGTGGTTTACCGGCGTGTTGTTGGTTGACCATTTCACTTTAGCGATGCTGGATGACTAATCTCAGACACTCTTTCACGAAGACTTTTGCCGAGGGACTGTAGTTGTTTAGTACCTGGGTCTGGTACTTTGCTATTAGAGTTGTTGTACACCTTTGTATTATTAGGTATAGTAAAAGATACTACTAAGTGTTACAGGATATTTCTATCGGTTATTGCGTAATAGGTAATAACTTATCATTCGTTGCTAATTCTTGACTAGTCAAGACTTTGTGTACTATTATCTTTTATTATTTCAAGCAAAAGCCCTGAGTCACATTACTTACCTTGTGAGTTTTTCTAACAAGATAGCACTAAATGAAATACTTCAAGATATAAGGTTTTATCAAACTTATAATAAAGATATTTTGTATTCTCATAATATAACTTGTAGATAGAATATAATAGTGAATGGTTGCGAAATGAACTAACTATTCGCCGCTGGCACTATCTATATAGTCCTTCCTGTAATCATTTAGTAATTCTAACTATAAGTATGAGTAGATCTCGTGACTCATCTAAAAATATAACTTTGTATAACTCTTATGAGTCATTAATCATACAAACTAAACGAAACTAAATATAAGTCTGCCTTGACTAGGGTTTATTATGGGGCATCTGAGGGGAAAGCCTGCCCTGCTCTCCTCCGTAATGAAACCTATACTTGACTCATAACTTACATCTTATGACCAAATGTAGTCATGGTGAGAAGTACTCAAAACTGAAAGGTCTTTTTTTTTTTTTTTTTTTTTTTTATATCATGTGCGATTGTTTTCAACTACTAGGGTACAACGACTACGTGCAGCGGTGGCTATGGTAAAGCAAAACACTCTGTGAAAAAAAAGTCCTCCTCGGACCACCGGAAAAAACCATCATCCCAAGTCCCTCTGGTGTGGAACCAACCGCACGATCTCGCCGCGAAGACAAAAAACCCCTATCGGCTAAGTAGACAACAGAAATAAATCACAAATACGACAAGCAGAAGACAACAGGAAAACCGGACCCGAAAACTCCCCCTGACAAATAACAAAAGAAACCACCTTAATATCCCAGAGTACTCTAACAGAAACCCGACCGTAAAAATTCAGCCTAAAACTACACAACACAGAACGGGGGGACAGTAAACGCTAAAATCAAGCAAATCTATCACATTACTCCGTAACCCAAGGCGTTGACATCACTCAAGGAGGCAGTGCAATACCATGACTGCGCGTAACCGAGGGCTGTGGCCGAGCCAAGCCACGCGGAAGGGGTGAACCTGGGGGAAAGAGGCAGTAAGAGTGCCAGCTAATAAGAGGATGTTTGGCTGTAACCGAGCCATTGGACGAAACTGAGCGTAGGAGAGGAGGGGTAGACCCAAGCATCGTAGGAACCATTGGAAACATGTGCGTGTCTGACTAGGCAGCCTCGAGCGAAACGTAATCGAAGAACGTTGAGAAATCGACCGTGACCTGATGAAAAGTTTTTCTCTTACTGCGAACCATGATCCCAGCCGTCTATAACATAGATGTGAGGGTGTTGCCGACCGTCCAAATGTTAAGCGAGAAAGCGAAACAAAAGTGAAGAGGAGGATGGGACAGGCCCTAGGAAACGGGTGCCCAAGTCCGAGTCTATCATAGGGGGGGATGCAGCTCACTGAGAGTGTGTTGGAGATAGGATGGATCCGACGATGATTTCTCGTGGTGTTGTGATTTCAATCGCCGGAGGTGTAGAGGAGATGGTTCATGTCAAAACCCAAAGGTCTGTAGGTAAAGTACGGGCACAAAAAGATCCTTACCGCAATGCAACCGCAACCCCACTACCACTATAAATTTATTACCCCTACAACCACAACTGCTTAGGATAAACTGAAAATATGTGTAGACATACAATAGATATAAGAAAAGCTATATGTAAAATCAGAAAACAAAAAAATCAATACTTGGTATACCATCCCCTTGCATCTAAGAGAGCAGCAACCCTACTAGGCATAGACTCCCACAACCTTTCCAGAAAATCCTCCTGAATATCCGAGTTCAGACCTGATTTAGAGCTACTGCTGGATGTTTTCTAATAGTATCTGGGCCCCCTTGGTCTTGTGGATGTTGGGAAAGCGCTGGTGTAGCTTTTCTTTCATCCTCTTCCAACAGTGCTCAATAGGATTGAGGTCAGGAGAATTGGGTAGCCATTCCATAACCTGTATGTTGTTTTCCTCAAACCAAGCTATGGTATCTCTTGCAGTATGTATCTTTGCACCATCCTGCCAAAAGATAGGATCCCTAACTGTGTCCTCCACCTCCTGCCAGATATCAACTAAACCATCCTCCAAAACTCCAATATATACAAATCTATCCACACTCTTGTCAAAAATAGGAATCAGAGGACCCTTATTTCTGCCTCAAATACAAGCTCAAACTATTAGCTTTATCCCTGGCCCCTTGGTAACCCCATAAATACAGTCTTTGTGCCACTTTTCTTCAGGTCTTCTGAATACCCATATACCCTTAAGATACTTAAACTTTTCAACCAAGGATTCATCACTAAAGATGACTTCTTCATAGTCTTCCTTTGTTCAATCCTTATACTTTATTGCCCAAGCTAACCTCTCAACAGTATGTTCATTGTTTAGAAGAGCTCTTTTCCTAGCTCTCCATTTCTTTATGTTGACTGAGGCCAAAACTCTCTTGACTATTTGGAGAGAGGAATGTGGTGCAACATTATTGTGCAATTCTGATAAAGTCTGGCAGCATGCCTTCTTAGACTCTCTGACTAGGTGGCGGTGGGTTCTGGAATCGATAATTTTAGGTCTTCCAGGTATAAGAAGATTTTTTGCATCACCCCTCTTATGGAAGCGGTTATGGAAAGTTTGAATAGTGCTCTTTGGACAGTTGAAGAGCTCTCCAATTTCTCCAAAAGAGACTTTTTTTTTTCCTCAGTGCAACTATTTGCCCTTTCACAAACTCTGTGAGGTAGCCTGTCTTATGTGGAGGCGTTGTGGTTGAGGCGTAGTTGATCTTAGGAATGGGGTGTTTTGAGGTGTCGCGCGGTAAGCACTGCTTGTACGGATCCTTTTGGCCTAGTACTTTATAATACTTTATAAAAAACCTACAAACAATACCGTATGTGTAACACCACTTCCAGGTGCTAGAAACACCGGTGGGAGTTCAGGGGTGTCCTAGGATACTTCCTGGCTATCAGCAGCTGCATAAATCCTGAAAAATACAGCCTTCCAAAATATATGCCGCTCAATTAGAATGTTTTTTGAAACTAATAATACCCTCCCAGTCCAGGATACTAATAGAGATGCCTCCATTAGCAAGAGGGGAATTGATGAAGCAAGTGAGTACCACATCCCCTCTCATAATATTAGTCAGCCACGGTCCTCCGAATAGCCAAGTACTACATGATTAAACTCTGTCCTGCCAATTGCCAGCAATCCCCTCATTGCAGAAAGACCCATATAGCTAAGCACCCATATACGATATATTAATAACATCTGAGAACTTCAATCACACTAAGAATATATTGTTAACCATTTACTCCTTCAACTAAACTTGCAAAACCTGCAGAAACTAGTTCCACCTCACCTCGCAGCCAGACAGCCTCTAGTAAGAGACTCTGCCACACCTCGACTGACCACTATCCTGAAAGGTTTATAAGTCTGGGAGCTGGAGAAACATTTGGCCCAGCCGTAACTGGTACAGGTTATTAGTTTGGTTTCAAGTATCATTTGATATTCTATATATTTTATGTTTAGTTTCGAGTATCATTTGATACTTTATATATTTGATATATTATATCAGGTTATCAGCTTGATACCAGATTTGTTTAACATAATGTTTCAAGGCTACAACTTCGGAGCCTTATAGTTATTTGATTACAAGGCTCAGAGAGCCTGACAAGTGTATTTAAGACCTGCTATTTCACCGGACTTAGAGGAGGAGACTTCGACAGACAGAGTTTTCAATATACTTGGTTGAACAGTTATTTCTTCAGTTCCCTTTGAGAATCTATAGTATTTCGAGTTGGTCTACCAAACACCTTCTACCAAGAACTACTTAGTAGTTGTAATATAATAAGAAGTTTGTTACAACAATCACATTCAAGCCTCAGGCACTTACGCTTGCTAGATAGCCTACTTTGCTATAGACCTAGTATCATTAACCACTTAGAATACGGCACCACCCTGTGGGGCCGTTACATTTTTTTAACTTTAACAAGTGATTGAGAGTGAAGAATACCAGAAACCTAGCAGGAGCACTGCGCCCCGCAAGAAGGTTCAGCAGTAGTGGGTTAAAAACGAAAAGAACTATATATTAAAGCACCTTTGAAGGCACAGTTCTCAATAGACGAAGCCGGTAGAGGACTGGCTAGAGATAAAGCGCAACAGACTCTATCAGCATCAGCAGAAGAATGCGAGAAGACAGCACAAGTAACCCCTAGTGGCTTTCCTATATCACTATCCAAACCACTGCTAAGTACAGTCCCAGCTATCACAGCAAATAGATCATCAGGTGTAGTCCCAGTACTGGTACCAAAAGAGGATCTAAGCAGCTCAGATAGTAGTAGCGACTCAGAGAGCATGTCGCCAAGAGAAAGCCCCAGTAACCCTCCACCTGAGCCGGCAGATAAGCCAGCTTCCCCTCCTAGACTTGGAATCAGAGTCCGAACACCAAAGAAGCTTACTAGTGATGGCAAAGATCTCCAACTAGTGGTATTTGATAAATAGTACAAGTCAGTCCAGTTGTATATATGAATACACAAGATACCTTAAGTGTCAAATACATCTGGGAACTATTGGATACTTTATATGGAAGGACGAGCCCAAGATGCAGCCCTTCAGGCAGCAGAACCCTTGGTGGAAAAACATCATAAGAGACCAGCTAGTACTCTACGTAAAGGAACAGTTCCAATCATCCAAACAGAAGTACAATACTTATAGGAACTTCCGTGAAGTCTGACAGATCAAGGATGGATAACCACAGAAGCTTTCAATCACACGAATTGATCTGCTCATGTACTGGTCGCGGTTACCTGAACATACAGTCAATGATTACCCTTTTATTCAACTATTCTTCCCGAGTCTGCATTCGAAACTCCAACACATCAAAACTCAATATATTGGTGATGAAGAAATCAAAGAAGTAATCAGTCTGGCTGAAAGACTTGATGCTATAAACTATAGCACAGGGGCCGGCCAAAAGAACCATCATGAGAAACGACCGACCAACAGTAAGAAACAAGGATCTAAGAAAACGTTTAACAAACTCAAACAATAAGGAATGAGGAAGAAAAGAGTTTGTTTTACTTGAGGTGGTGAAGGACATATGGTAAGGGACTGTCCAAGTTCAAAAGACAAGAACAAAGGTAAGGGTAAAGCAAAGGTCAAGAAAGAAGCATCCTCCAATATGGTGAAACAGCAAGATGAATTGGACGCGGTCTATATCAATTTAATGGAGATAGAAAGCTATACTTCAGTTAAAACTACCCACCTAGGAACAATCAAAGCACCTCACGCATTCAAAGTATCTATGTTCATTAATGGCAAAGAAGCAAGAGTCCTGTTTGATACTAGAACAATTAGAGCAAATCTCATCAGCGCTAGCTTTGTCACCACCCACTGTATTCCATGCAGGATTATGGAAAACCCATGTGTTTTGGGGCCCCGGAGGCCCCATAACCAATGCTATATCCATCCGGCCATGAAAGGCTCACAATTCTAAAGTCATAAAGAATGTGTTGTAGAAATCACTGCAGGAAAACTACAGACTAAGGACAACAAAATAATGGATGGGAACCTAGCAAAATACGATGTTCTGATAGGTATGCCATTCCTCCAGTAATATCGGGCCACTATTGAGTATGGAGCACTAGGGATCATTTTTCCGGAGCAGGGAGGTAAGATCAACTGTACACCTACCAGCAGAAATGTCCACGCAGCTGTGGTCAGTATAGAAGACATTATGGCTGAACTTCCTGATGTATTTCCAGAGATGATTCCAGAAGGGCTACCACCACTAAGAAAGATTAATCAGAATATTCACCTGAAACCCGAGGTAGAATAGCGATATCAAGAGACCTACATTCCAGAATAATCGATGTCAGACCTGAAGGAATAGATTAGGGAGAAAGAAGATAAGCAAATTATTGAATGGAAAGCGGTCCATGTGGCAGCACCCCTTTTGGCCCAAGAAAAGAAAGACAAGATAAGAATAAGACCACTTGTCTACCTTACAGCAAAGAATGAAATCACCATCAAGAATGACGAGACTATTTCGAAATCAGAAAAGCATTTTGAACTCCCTAGCAAGAGCGACATATAGAAGCAAAATTGATCTGAAGGATGAATATATTCAGACCAGAACAGTGCCAGAGGACATGGATAAGAACGGTTTCTAATAGCCGTTTAGATATTTCATTAGCAAGGTTATACTCCAAGGAGATATGACTACACCAGGAATATTCATGCATCTAATGTCGGATCTATTCGCCGACTATATTGGGCAATTCTTAGAGGTCTATATTGTCGATATTCTCGTATTCTCTGATACAGAGGATTCCCACCTGAAATAAATCACAATGGTATGCAATAAACTTAAGGAAGCTCAATTTTAAGCTAGCAAAAAGAAATCTGAATTCTTTGCAACTAGCATAGATATGCTGTGTCACATCATAGACGAAGAAGGATTAAAACCAGCTTGTGAGCAGATAGTGAACGTTGAAGAGTGGACTACACCCGAAACTAAGAGATAACTCGTAAAGTTTCTCAGAACTGTTAACTACATTAGTCAATTTATCACTCACATTACAACAATTGCTGTACCCTTAACCACGCTTACCGGCACTAAAGAATTTCTGTAGACAACCACCAATGATTAAGCTATGGATAATATTAAGTGAGCTGTTTTACAATATGAGGTTGTGAAACTATTAAACTATAAGTCAACCACACCACTATGGCCAATCACTGATGCATGGGATAGTGGTGTAGCGGTATGGGTAGGACAAGTGGAATCAGCTGATACTGCAAGACTGGTAGCAATATACAGCAGAAAGTTCTCTAACACTCAGATGAACTATGGTACTACAGACAAGGAGGCCCTAGTGATTGTGGATGCCCTGGCAGCTTTCCATTACCTTCTTGCAGGAAGCAAGTTTATGATTATCACATATCATCAACACCTAATATACGTCAAGACGATCCAAATACCTACTAAGAAGTCACTTAGGTGGACCAGATTTATTGGACTATTTGATGCCAATATAGAATACAGAGCAGGTCGATGGAACTCTTTAGCTGACTCCTTATCCCAACTCTACATGGACGATAAGAACTATACTCACACAGCCAAAGACTCTATACAAGAGGACCCTAGTAATGACAGACTTCCTCTCTCTGATAACATACCCATTACTTTACATAGGGAATACCTGACAGCTAACATGTCCCAATTGGAGACGCTACCAGTCTCCTATATCCATAACCACTGAGAGTATGAGAGTGAATGTGAATTTACCGACTATAGAGAGAATAGCCCAATCAATGATTGTGGGGATTACAGAAGTATTGCCAGCAGAAGGAGTGAGGAAGAACTACAACATTCAGCTCTACATTAAAGTTTTTGCAAGATTGATAAATGTCCAGATCATGAGATATAACCACCAATAAAGACCTACAGCGTTTCACCTAAGAGTAGTTCCCCTAGCTATAAAACCTCACACTTCTGACGAAGGAAGTAAGATGGATAGGAACCTGATTAAGATAATATGCAATATCCCAAGCAATGCCTGAACCTCTCTAGAATCAAGAGATGACTACACAAAGCCCTTGAATGCGAAACCTGAGGTATTCCCAGTGAAAGCCCTGACTGACCAGTGTATCAGGTCAGACAATATCCATCAACAAGACCTTTATAGTAGAACTCTCTCCCACCTAAACATCGTTGCAGTCGTTGAACCACAGAGACTTCCCCATCATAATCACCACCTCTATAATATATATGAGGAGGAGGAGGAAGAAAATAATGTGGTAACAAGACTATAGAGGGTTACAGATGAAAGAGATATCACTCAGGCAGTGAATGACATGAAATTGATATGGCAAGAACAGATGATAAAAGGTTATAGAAACGATCCAATTTGGAAGTTGGCTCAAGACTCCCACCACCTCCATAAAGATAGAATGATGGAATACTACCGCATCGCTAATAGCCTGCTCTATACCACTACTCAAGAAGAGGAGCAGTGCCATTTCCTACATAGAGGGCACGGAGTCAATGGGGAAACTCTAAGAGAACTAATGATGGGAGGAACCCACAGCAAAGGACACTATAGTACAGATCGAAACTTCCTATATGCTACCGAGTACCTCTACTGGCCGGAGATCGGGAAGGACTTTAGGGACTATATTAGGCAGTGCAACCTATGTCAGGCCAATAAGGAATGCAACACCTTACCTACTATTGATGCACAATCCCTTCTATTCCCTTCTGAGATATTCTCGAGTCATGCTATTGACTTCATGGGACCATTCAGTACCCTGAAGATGTACAATAAGGTCCTGGTAGTGGTGGATAGAGCAGTGGGATTCTGCTGACAGATTCCAACTTCAACGAGTGCTATTGGGGTACAAATAATGGAGGTACTCCAGTATCATATTTTTACACTACATGGAGCACCCACATCTATTGTCAGTGATGCTGACCCCCGATTCACTGGCACCTCTCGGTTTTGGAAACAACATCTCAAGGCCATGGTAATTAAATATATTATGGCTGCGCCAGGTCACCACCAAACCAATGGGCAAGCCAAGCGAAAGATTAGAGACCTCAAGAGGAGCTTGAGGAATATCAACAATGCTTGCCAAACCAACTGAGTAACTGCCCTCCCTGGGTTAATAGCATCTGCTAACCCTGGTCACTCTGATACCCTCAACATGTCACCATACAAAGCAGTGTATAGTGAGGACTATCCGCTGTTAGACACCTACTAAATCTACCTCTCAGCCATCCCTGTCTCTGACGATTATTACAACAGACATCAGGAAGTCACAATTGTGGCATACCAAGTACTAAAGTTGGCATGAGTTTGGAGTACTAAGACTGTGAGTAAAAGACGGAATTCTAAAAACGGAAGTTGAGGTTGGGGGAATGGTTATCATATATGGTGATCAGTTTGCGATAGTGTCTGACAGGTCCTGAAAGCTACAACAATGATGGTGAGGACATTTCACAGTGCTGCAATACTATGAGCATATATAGAACTATACTGTCAGTATAGATTTTAGAATGTATCACCTCCAGAAGGGAGTATTCGACTCTGCAGTTGTCAAGCCTTACCACTTCAATAACGATAAACGAATTCCAGGCAGAGCCCAGGTGGAACCTGCACCTATTCTCATCAATGAAGAATGAGAATGGAAAGTTGAGTCGATCCTCGACCCCAGGGAGTGACACAAGAAGGCACAATTCTTAGTTAAGTGGAAGTGATACCCAGTGAGTGTTAATAGCTGAGAACAGATCAAAGGGCTTGAGGACTCGCAACAGATGGTACAGGTATGGTGGACTGATAACATGCCAGCGGAGGAGTTTCCAATAATTATTTCTGAGTATATTACAGTTTGTTTTTCTCCTACTTGGGATAGTCAGGAAAGGTATTCGAATGAGCCCCTAGTTGATAAAGAGTTCCGGGAACTCCACTTGGATACTAATCATGATAGCGCGGAATATTGTTTTTCTTTGTTAAATTTTGAAATCAGGGTTTCATTTTGTTTTTAGGATATAACTGGTATAGGTTACTATTTTGGTTTCGAGTATTGTTTGATACTCTATATATTTTATGTTTAGTTTCGAGTATCATTTGATACTTTATATATTTTATGTATTGGATCAGGATATCAGCTTGATACCTGATTTGTTTTATGTCATATTTCAAGGCTACCACTTCAGAGCCATATGGTTATTTGATTAAAAGGTTCAGGTAGCCTGACAAGTGTATTTAATACCTGCTATTTCTCCAGACTTTGAGGAGGAGACTTCGACAAACAGAGTTTTCAATATACTTAGTTAAACAGTTATTTCTTCAATTCATTTAGAGAATCTATAGTATTTTGAGTTGGTCTACCAAACGCCTTCTATTAAGAACTAGTTAGTAGTTGTGATATCGTAAGAAGTTTGTTACAACAACCTCATCCAAGCCTACAGTACTTAGTCTCACTAGAAAGCAAACTTTGCTATAGAGCTAGTATCGTTACCCTCTTAGAATACAGCACCACTCCATGGGGCCATTATACCAGCTCTATGCTGAGTATGAATTGGAATAGGGCACTATGGTACAACCTAAAGCCTTTGGTATATATCATCCTACCCATCAACTTCAATCAGAAATTCAGTGGAGTGAATGTAGTATTACGGAATCAGTAGAGTACCTCTTTCCAGGAGTTGAGCCCAGCATCCTTGTACAAATAATAGAGAATTGCTTTAAACCAACTAATATAGACCACTTATGAGCTACCAAGAAGGAACGGTCAGAATCCCAGTAGAGGATTAGCTTTGCTGGTATTAAGTTAGAACAAAGCAAGTGAGCGAGAGCCAGTATTGAATAAGCCACTTCTTTAAAGCATCGACAGCATATGGCGGCATCCTGGTCAAACTAGCCCCATAGGCACTACAAGGTGAGCTTGCCACTACCTTATTCATTTACACTAAGAATCTATATAACTTACTTGAATAGTACACATGTGACAGAGAGAAGTCATACCACTTCCAGTTTTCCAGAAAGCGAGTCGCCTCAGGAAAGGGTATATACTACCTGAATGGGTGGCGGTAAATTGATAGCAATCTCATTCTATTGAAATGTTTTGTGTACCCTCATAGTCCACCACAACCTTCGACATTCAATCTATCTAGCACCGGTCCTTTTTCACTGAGGGCCTGTGAGCTAGTAATTTGCAAGAGTCATACAAGATATCTTTCTTCTCATTCTGACTGCTGGAGCAATATCTATAATAGCAGTCAAGTATCGACTTCTCTCATTATAATCAGTGATAGAATTATCAAAAGATATCTCGGGTATACCACAAATTGATTCATCGAGACTATCAATTTACCTGCAGCTTCTATCAACATATTTGCCTCCATTGTGGTGGTACCTATAAACCTCTACAGTGTACTCTGAGGAATACCACTCAATCTCAAGGGACCCATATAGTCCCTCACACACATTAGATACCCTGCCAAAGATTTTCTTTTAAGTACACTTCTCTCTTAAGTTTTCTTTCAAACGCACTCATTATTCTTAATTTTCTTAAAATTAATTAATTTTAGTTCAAGTTTACCAAGCTTAGTCTTTCCAAGAGTCCCATATAATACAAGCAACTCAGTTTATAATATTAGCCGGCAGCTATTCAACTTCCCTAGCCACATGCTGTTCAAGTTCCCAAGCCATTAGCTACTCAAATTCCCTAGCTGCAAGCTATTCAAGTCTCACAGCCACAAGCTGTTTAAGTTTCCAAGCTATTAGCTACTCAAGCCCTACAACTGAGAGCTATTTAAGCCTCATAATTTACCAGGTCATCAAATCCCTAGCCCTTACTAATACTACTCTGAACTATAATCTTTTTACTCCTTATACTTTACTGATGCCTGTAGTGCAGCTTAACCAATATGGTTGGAGAGAGCACACAATCAATTGCCATGACAAGAAGGTAATAAAATCAATTCTGGATATCTGTGAATTTATGACATGAATTGGTTATGAAAGCTGACGAAGAACAGTCACTATTCACTCCAATTTGTCCTCTGCATCAGATTACCTGGAGACGGTCACTGCAGAAATTCAAGCTCAACTTAGAAGATAGAGCCTGAGAGAGTATACAAACTATGACTCACTCCCTCAGCATTTTACTATATCCCCACTTCATCTTATAGACAAGTCTGACCGCACGAAATAGCAAATTCACCACTTATCATCTATACCGACAAGGCGGAAGGAATCAATAGTAGCATACTAGGACTATATAGAAGAATTGTCTATAGTAGTATTGAAGAGTAGTAGTGTTTGCTATTCAAGAATATAGGAATAAGTACTTACTAGTCAAGTGCATTATTATGAGTACTTTCGACCATATCCCCATTTCCTTACTCGAGACCCCACTACTTAGTTTTCCCATAGAACAATATCTACTAGGAAGAAAGATTTCTCTCTTTCTGACTCTGAACTGCTTCCTATATTTTCTACCTCTTTGCCAAAATTTGTCTCTGGATATTAGAACAACGATTAGAAACAATGGGCATGCCGGCAAAGATTATCCATTATTTGAATGATTTCCTAATCTTACTCCCCTCAGGTCCACATATCAACAGCCATAGTTCAATATTCAGTTAACTGTCTTCTCAAGTTAAACTTACCATTAAGGATTCAAAGAATGAAGAGTGTAAAAGAGCAAGCTTTGGAGTAATTTGGCGACAGATACAGAAAAAATAGTAATCTGACTACCAAGCAAAAAGCTAGTTAAAGCCAGGTGATTTGTACAGAATACGGCAGAACAGAAATCATTTTCACTCTTTGATCTAAAAATGATCATTGAATATCTCAACTTTGTAGTCATAGTGGTCCCACTTACATCAGCAAAAATTGTTATATGTGTCCGGAGCATCCTGTGCTTCAGATGCTCAGGACATTCAAAAGGTCAACCGCGATTCTAGACGCAGGGTGGTGACGAACCTGCGTCCAGATGCAACGACATATAGCACCAAACCTTCAGGAAGCTCTGGGCGCTACACACAATCTTCAGGAGGCACTCTGGATGCAATATACGATCTTCAGGAAGGACTTCAGACACAACACACAATCTGCAGGAAGTATTCAGATAACCTCAAGGGTTCCCCATTTACCAGTCTCTGACTCAGGTCTCAATTCTAGATCTTCTAAAGTCCTCTTAAATAGTCTTCTATTAGATGTCTAATTCTACTACTAGTACTCATTTATATACAAGCTTCTGGGTTCCCACCCCTCCCTCTGGCTCCTCTGGGCAACTCATCCAGGCAACACCTCTGGGCAACTCCTCCGGACAATTCCTCCAGACACCTCCTGCACAGAAGACAGCAACATCATGGGTTTTGATCGCGTAGGGCCGAACCCTATACCGTTGTGTAGCTGGCGACGGGCCCAACAACCTCCAGAAAAAAAATTGGAATCCGTCCAGTAGTTGTAGAGTAATCTGCCATTGAGTAAAGGTCCGCCAGCTTAATACCTAGCACCCCCTCCACAGCAGACAGCAACTTCATGGGTTTTGATCGCGTAGGGACGAACCTTATACCGGTGTGTAGCTAGAGACGAGCCCAACATCCTGCAGTAAACAGAATTGGAATCTGTCAAGTGGTGGTGGAGTAATCCGCCATTGAGTAAAGGTCCGCTAGCTTAATACCTAGTACCCCCTCCACAGCAGATAGCAACTTCATGGGTGTTGATCGTGTAGAGACGAACCTTATACCGGTGTGTAGCCAGAGACGAGCCCAACATCCTGCAGCAAACAGAATTGGAATCCGTCAAGTGGTGGTGGAGTAATCTGCCATTGAGTAAAGGTCTGCCAGCTTAATACCTAGCACCCCCTCCACAGCAGACAGCGACTTTATGGGTTTTCATGGCGTATTGACGAACCTTATACCGTTGTGTAGCTGGGGATAGGCCCAACAACCTCCAAAAAAAAAGAATTGGAATCCATCTTGTAGTTGTGGAGTAATCCGCCATCGAGTCAAAATCCGCCAGCTTAATACAAAGCACCCCTTCCACAGCGGAGAGCAACTTCATGGGTTTTGATCATGTAGGGACGAACCTTATACTGGTGTGTAGCTAGAGACGAGCCCAACAACCTTCAGAATACTGAATTGGAATTCATCTAGCGGTTGTGGAGTAATCTGCCATCGAGTAAATATCTGCCAGCTTGTTATCTAACACCCCCTCCACAGCAGAGAGCAACTTCATGGGTTTCGATAGCGTTGGGATGAACCTTATACTGTTGGGTAGCTAGAGGCGAGCCCAACAACCTCCAGCAAACAGAATTGGAATCTGTCCAGTGGTTGTGGAGGAATCTGCCATTGAGTAAAGATCCGCCAGCATTGAACCTAACACCCTCTCCACAGCAGACAGCAACTTCAGGAGTTTAGATCGCGTAGGGACGAATCCTATACCGTTGTGTAGCTAGAGGCGAGCACAACAACCGCCAGCAAACATAACTGCAATCTGTCGATCGGTCGTGGAGGAATTTGCTATCCAGTAAAGATTTGCCAGCTTAGTACATTCATAAAGAGTGGTGACTTCCTGAGCTTTCATGCGACAGGGACGAACCATATACCGTTACGTAGCTAGCGACGAGCCCAACAAACTCCAGCAAACAGGATTGGTATCCGTTGAGCAGTTGTGGAGTAATCAGCCATTGAGTAAAAATCCACCAGCTTAATACCTAATACCCCCTCAATCGAAGTCAATGACCTCCTGAGTCATCATGCCACAGGGTCAAATCCTATACTGTTGTGTAGCTGGCGACGTGCCCAACAACCTCCAGCAAACAAAACTGGAATCCGTTGAGCGGTTGTGGAGTAATCAGCCATCGAGTAAAGTCCACCAGCTTAATACCTAATACCCCCTCTATAGAAGTCAATGACTTCCTGGGTTTTCATGTGATAGGGACTAACCTTATACCGTTACGTAGCTAGCAACGAGCCCAACAACCTCCAGCAAACAGAATTGGGATCCCTCCAGTGGTTGAGGAGTAATCTGCCATCAAGTAAAGATCTGCTAGCACTTCAGAGAAGTCGGTAACATTCTGAGCTTTCATGCGATAGGGACGAACCTTATACCGTTGTGTAGCTGGCTAAGAGCCCAACAACCTCCCTGTGAGATATCCAAAATCGGTCAAGTGGTTGTGGAGGAATCAGCCATCGCGTTTTGAAATCGCCAGGCCTGTAGCTCTATCAATAATAGTGAGGTAGAGATGAATCCTATACTTGTGTGTAGCTGGCGTTGAGCCCAGTGTAATGTAGGTATCAGATTTGAGATCTGTGAAGTGGTGGTGGGGGAGTCTTCAGTGTTGGATCGGTGTTGTAAATATTTAGGGTGGTGATGTAAGTAAAGTTCGGAGTTGTGTCGCGTTATAGACTAAGTGCATAAGTGCCAAGAAACTACAACAGTAGAGAGTGTCCTAGATATCACTCGCTTTCAGAGTGAAGTGAACTGGCATTTTCGCTCTCTGAAAGATCAAGTTGTTAAAATAGAATACCCTGGTGTCGTTAGTGCAATATTAACATTAACAGTACGGTAGCTTTCTCACCAAGCGCCCATACTAACATATCTCACTTTGCCAAGATTAGCCCCTTTCTTAGGGGGAGAGAAGGCTGGAAAGCCATCCAGAAGGGGGGTATGAACTAGAGGGTATTCTGGAAGAAGATTGGATGAGTGGTGTATCCAGATGCACGATGGTGTTGTGAATTGTGTCCAGAAGCATGGGAGGGAACCTGGTGTCACAACCTACTTCAGGAAGCACTTTGGTGTGGCAACTAGTCTCCAGCCGCTCCAGACACTCAGGAAGCAAAAATCTCAACTGCCCGCTTCTGGAAGCAATATAGGTGCTTCTGACGCATAATCTATTTTTGCTAATGTAGTCGGACATTTCTTTGTTACCTGTATAACATGCAACTTCAGTTCCCAACTGCGTAGCGATAATACAGGAATCAAATATTGAGCAAGGCACAAAACCATCTCAAGTGCTGACTTAAAGTGTTGAGTGTTGAACAGGAATGATCAATTAGACAAAGGTTAAGAGAGACTATTGCCCTGTAGTCAGATGCAGTAGGCACAAATGAGCTATGTACTTTCTATATCAGGCATAATTAACCACAGGTAGGGCTTTCTCCTGGCAACAGGGAAAGTAAAGTCCAGCCACACACTAGATCTGCATTGTCAATACCTCTACCTCGTACTCTAATGAGTGTAAATGAGTATATTAATAGCAAGGAGATGTAAGCAGTCGAGCAGGCACTGCTTCACTGGGAACCAATTTGGTAAGGAAGTCAGATAAGATGCCATATGGTCAACTGAGCAGTCTTTTATGCCTTAGAGAATGAGACTATTAGGGAGACATCAATAGAGCTGATATACTCCACCTACAGTCACTGAAAGCATAGGTTTCTAATATACAACAGTCAGGACACTTGTAAATAGCTTCCTATTTCCAATAGTGAGGTCTAGCCCCCACTACAAGATGCAATTAGGGTACTCTGAGATTACGTTTCTCACTATACTACACACTTTGAGAATATTGTCAGGAGAATGGCAGCTAAGTTCTTGCACTAACCATTTGGCTAATTGAGTGGCTATATTCACTTGACAGGTCAATTGAGGTAGGGACAATGAAAACTTTACCTTACCGGCATCTAGTCTTACCACTTAGGCTTAGGAATTGATTGCACATAATTCTTCGATCCATGAGTGGAAAGAACCTTACAGATAATCAAGTATGACTACAGCGAACCAGCTAAATGTAGATGAACAACACTTACCTGCCCACCTCTTCTATGCATGCTCGCCCAAGTCCACTCTACTGACTATTATAAGACTGTTGCTCGGCCTGCCTTTTCACTTGATTTTGCTGGATTTCTGTGAATTGAAGAGGTTACTTATAGGACAATTGATTTCCAAATAGATTCGCATTCCCCCACTAGTTTTTGACAAAAAGCAGTGTTTGATTAATAGAATATAGAGATCACATTGGGCTTATTCTACCTAAATCCAAAACTGACCCATGCCAAGAAGGAATACAGGTTATTATTGCAGGAAGCCATGATAGAACATATCTAGTATGAGCTGTGAAACTATTGCTGGCTATAGATATACACAGTTCATCACAAGTATCACTCTTCTGTATTGGAAAAATCGAAGAATTCTATATTACATGAGGGCATGTTGTTCAAAAACTACAAGAGCTAAAAACTACATCTGTTTTGAGAGTAGTGATATAGAATGGTAATAGCTTGTGCCGCAGGGCAGCAACTTGAGCAGCAGAGGTTGGGATATCAGAAGCCCAAATCAAAACACTTGGATATTGGAGATCAGATGCATTCAAGGCATATATTGAATACTCTCAAGAAGAATGAATATCACTCTCCACCCGCTTTCAGGGAACTGAGCCAAGATATGCAAAAATAGGGTAACTTTTTTTTCTTTTTTTTTGTTATCTCATGTATTGGTTGTTAGGTACAAGAACTTGCATGCAGCACTAGCTATCACGTAAATAAAGCCTTAATCTGAAAACTATAACATAAAGGAAAATACAAAGTATCATCTCCAAGCTGTATTAAGTACTCGATACATCATCAATACACGGTTAACAAAAATACAAGACAAACTCAGAATAACAAATTTCTCTGTGAACAAACATCAGCAAAAATTCTAATATGCGTCCTGAGCGTCCTGTGCTTCTGACGCTCGGGACGCTCAAAACGTCAACCGCGATTCTAGACGCAACGTCCGTGTGACGTTCTGTCCGGACGTCGCCATCCCGTCACACCGCATCCTGACGCCATCCCGACGTCGATCCCTGCGTCCTCTCCTTCCTGAAGACGTCCAATGCTCCGCCCCTGCGTCCCGACGCCTTCTGATTTTCCCCTCTCCCTTCCTGACGGCCTCAGATTCTAGCCTCTCGCATCCTGACGGCCTCTGTTCCTCGCCTCTCACCTCCTGACGATCACCTTCTCGACCAATCGCATCATGATGCAGCTTACTTTTGCTATCACGTCCCGATGCTGCTCGGTGCTCTTTGGACGCCTGCAGGATACCATCTGAGGCTAGGCCAAAGTCTCCTGACGCCGTCGAGAATCCATACGTCTATCTTCCAGACGCCTTCGAGATTGCTCAACATCTTACACGCCAGTTCACGACTTCGTCACTAGTACTAGTACTCCACTAGCACGCCTGGTACTCTATTAAGCTTTGTTCCCATATTTTATTTTATCTACTACTATTACATTGTGATCGCCTCGACGTCCTGTAGCGATGGGCACGATGGGCACGATCATGCTCGAGTATCGAGCATGATCGTGCCCATTACTACGTCCTGCTCACACCGCTCGGCCTAGTAAATCTATTTATTCTATATGACCTCGTCGCCGTTTTGGCGAACGTTCTCCCCCGCAGCTGCCTGATCTTCCTGAAAGTTATCCAGGTTCAGGGAAAGGCGACTGGCTAGATCTGGGTTGGCAGCGCTCTCCTGCTCCTGCTCCAGCGTCAAGTCTAGTGAGTCATCAAAAGTCACCGACTCAGCATCCAAGCCTCGAAGCGCCCGAGCAAAGGCCGACTAGCTAAAGTCGAATGACTTGGCGCTCTCCTGCGACGCATCTTGACTCTCCTGGTGTCCTTCTAGGACCCTGCCGTCGGTGTTGATTGGGGTCGGTTCTCGCGCAGCTGCTCGTCTGCGCTCCTGGCTGGATAGCTCACGCTCCAGTTGACTCTCCAGGCGTCCTACTAGGCCCCTCGCGCCAGTGTTGATTGGTGTCGGTTCTCGCGCAGCGGGTCGTCTCGGATTCCGGCTGGATAGCTGACGCTCCAGTTCCGCGTGAACTGCCTCATGATTGTCGGCAAAGCCTTCGCGCCTCTCCTTCAGAACTCGATTTTCTTGGTTAACCTTATCCATGATCGTTTCACGCAGATTCCGGAGCATCAACTCTTGCGTCGCCCTTGGGAACACCCGCCATGTGTTCCTCTGCCGTAAGAAAAGATCTTGCGAATTTGTGAGCTCTCTACGTCATGAACGAACGGAATGAAAGGCCCGGAGATCAGGAAACTCTTATCTCTGACGGCCTCAGACTTGAACTCCGGAGGGTCAAGGAGTGCCCCAGTTCGCCACGCCCGCAGGGTATGGCAGAGTATTGCACATGTGAGGCAGACGATTGTCTCATTGATACACTCTAAAAAACCCGGGTTTAAGATCCCCACCGTTCTCTTGCCCTCGAAATACTTACCATATATTGCGTCGGCAATCTGGGGCGCAAGGAACCGGAAGGTTATTTCCTACGCCCAGTTCATAGTCAGTAGTGATCCAAAATCCGGGTTTCTCAATCCGTGATACCAACCTCATATCCATCTGAGGGACACATGAACCTGTCCTCTTCGAGGAGGTATTCGACCCTACGCGCGATAGCTGTCGGGTCACCTCCCAATTCGTATAATTTCTTTATGTTATTTTTTATATAATATACGAATTGCCCCCGCACAGCCGAGTGTTTTTGCCGTATCTTTGATAGTTAGTAAAACACCCTGTATCTTATCACGTCCGAATGCACTTACAAGGTCAAGACTTTTCTCAGATGCTTCAATATTCCCGGCGTCCGCAATCTCATCCTGCGCGCGACTCCAAACACCGTGCACCGCTGACGTCAAAGTAACCGGGTCCGGGAGTGGATCAACAAAGAGGGTGTACTGAAGCATCAGATATTTTGCCACGACTACTATTTCTCCTTCTACCCCGGTCACCGTGTTTCGCCGTGAGTTGGTTACGCCCCTGATGCGCCCGGGCTGTGGTGTGGTTAGTTCGCTTGTTGGTGGGCTCGAGCTTCTAACACCAGATGTAGTAGTACTAGGGATTCCAAGTGGAGACGAATACCGTGCTGTACTTGATGACGGGAACGCTGGTGGGGTGTAGGCCCTGCCGGGAATTATCCTTACACGAGCCGCGGGGGTCCGCCGGACAAGAGTTGCGTCCTGCGATCCGGAGGTGGTCGAAAGTCGCACGGTCCTTAGGTCATTGTTTCCCTGTCTCTCAGCCGTTTGAGACCCCCGAAGTCGTCCGGATAGAGTGCCATCTGCGCCATCGAGGACTTCTACATCAGGTTCGGTTTCTTGTTCCGTTTCTTCCCCTTCGTCTGAATCATGGTACTCCTCATCGCCACTATCGTCGCTAAGATGAACAGGTTCCAGATGTCCTTGTCCATCAGGCTCCATGTCAGGTTCGGTATACGCGGTGGTCTGAATTGTGCTCCTGCGTGGGCGCTTTGGCGGTCTTCCTTCAAGACGTCCGGCAATTGGGGTGGGGAAGAATTCCGACTTGATAACTGGTCGTTCGGTGGCGTACTATGGAAGCTGCCTGGTTCATTCTGCTGTGTTCCCGATCCGGACTCCTCCGGTACGACGTCGCGTCCACGTCTGTTCTGATTGCCTGCTCGGGTAGTTGGCTGACTGGATACCATGGTGTCGGGTACGGCGCCGCGCCTACGTCTGCTCAGATTGCCCACTCGGGGAGTTGGCTGACTGGATCCTATGCTGTCGGGTACAAGTTCACGCCTACGCCCGTTCAGATTGCCTACTCGGGCAGTTGGCTGACTGGATCCCATGGTGTCGGGTACAACTTCGCGCCTACGCCCGTTCAGATTGCCCACTCGGGCAGTTTGCTGACTGGATCCCATGTTGTCGGGTACAACTTCGCGCCTACGCCGTTCAGATTGCCACTCGGGCAGTTGGCTGACTCCGTGAATTCGAATGCATGGTGGGATACTGGACCGTTAGCGAGCGTTGGGTAAGATAGGAATCAGGACGTATGACAATTGAAATATATGTCCCCGTTGTGAAGGCTAGGAGTCTATGTAGATTCTTGTGTTGAATAGGACGCGTTAGGTCTTATACCCGTACACTAAGATTTAGGGGTTGGTAGCCTCACAGACTATCACTCAGTATGCAAGAGCAAACGACGCCTACGCAAAGGGGGTTTGGGAGTGTTCAATACTGCGTTCGTGATCTAGGCTT